>CABHPP010148270.1:26067-48874 GCA_902168425.1 Peromyscus attwateri | reverse complement strand
TGCTTGCCATCCCTCTGTGTGCCCTTCCTCCTCCCAGGGTTCCCTCCTCTAAATGTATTTGGGAGACCATCCAATGGCTCAGTGTATCAAGATGCTTTCTAGCAAGCTTGATGGCCCGTTGTTCCCAGGAAGAAGAGAAACTTCGCTTCCTCAAGGCAACCTCCACACACCCACCCTTGCCACACACAAACAAATAAATGTATAAAAAAATCCAGATTTCTAAATATATTTGGATCTTGTTTCAACCTCTCTCTCTCTCTCTCTCTCTGTGTGTGTGTGTGTGTGTGTGTGTGTGTGTGTGTGTATGTGATGAAAACAGGTTTCAGGAGGGCTCCCTTTCCTAAGAAGTATATAGCTTCAGAAGACAGAAAAACATTAAGTTAGAAAATGCCAAATGAGAGATTAAAAACAGGTGATTGACAGTTGTGGGAAGAACACTGAGAGCAAGCTGTGAGAGAATGAGTAATCTCAAAGCGGACCATGAAGGGCAAGGGAGTTTGAACAGGAAAGAGAACACCCAAGCCGGAGAAGCAGTGAAAGGAGAGGTTGAAAGCAGCAGAGTGGAAGTTTACAATAGACTCTGTATGGGTGCGAAGCTCCAAAGCAGACTGGTCTCTAGAGAGAGATAAACCTTAGTTAAGGAGTCACACTTGACACTGTGGACACTGGGAGCCACCAAAGTTTCTGATGCTAGAAGTAAAATGAAATAAATAATAATATTAACCTGGCACTTTAAAAGTAAGTTATGAATTAATAGAGGGAAATGAAATGAGAGCTACCAGGAGGCAGCCCGTGAAGCAACAGGAGCTGACACAGAAGGTGGAGGACAAAGACAGATGGAGAGGAGAGGCTGCAGAACCCGGAGAGGGGGACTGACGTAGGCATGAAGAGGAAGACTGGACAGAAGGTGAGAGTGGTTAGGGCTGGGCACCCTGGGTTCTACCTTAGCATTACACACAATAAAGTAAGCCAGAAATCACAGTCAATTTCTATGAAGTTACTTTTTAAAATAAAAACAATTTTTGTATTTTAACATGGGATGGTCCCAAATATCTATTTGTTTTCAGAAAAGCAAGAACAATTTTGGATGTACTATTTATGCATTTATTTAAAATTTAATGTGTGTAAAATGTTTATACATCCATATCATTTTTTCTGAAGAATACTTTAAAATCTATTGACTGTGGCTGCCTCTAGAAGGTCCTTGAGAATATGAGATTATTTTCTTTTTATTTTTAAAAAGGATTTTATTTGTGTGGTGTGTGTGTGTGTGTGTGTGTGTGTGTGTGTGTGTGTACATGATATGTGTACAGGTGCCCTTAGAGGTCAAAAGAAGGTGTCAGATTCCCTGGAGCAGGAGTGAGAGGTGATTGTTAGTTGCTTGCTGTGGGTGCTGAAAGTTGAACTCAGTCCCCTGGAAGAGCCACAGGTGTTCCTACCTGATGAGTCATCTCTCATTCTCATGAAGCCCTGCACTTCATTTATTTTTAGTATTTGGTTTCTGAGACAAGGTCTCACCATGCAGCCAAAGCTGGCCTCAAACTTGCTATGTAGACAGACTGGCCTCAAATTTATAGTCCTCCTACCTCTGCCTCCCAAATACTGAGACTGTAAGTGTGCAACACTATGCCCAAGACTGTGTATCCTTTTGTATTCTGAATATTTTGCTGTTTAAATGTATGGGTTTTCCAACAAAATTACGTGTTATTTCAAGTGGTAGGAAGAATGTCAGGATCTTTTATGGAACAACTAAATAAAGAATAAAGGAAGCAGAGCTTGTTTGGGGGAAATTGGTTTTTTTCAGACAAGGTCTCATGTAGCTCCGACAGGCCTTAAATTTGCTATGCAGACAAAGACAATCCTGAATTCCTGATCCTCCTGCCTCCACCTCCCAAGCGCTGGGGTCACAGCATGCACTCCCATGCTCTGCTGTGGGTTTTTGTTTGTTTTTGTTTTTGTTTTCTGGCAGATGGGAAGCTATGGGCAGTATCATAGTTTTCAGGGGAAATTTAATGTCTTGTTCATCCTCAGCTATACCTGAGTGTTTGGGCACTTATTTTATTACTCAAGTTTCAATCCGTAGAAACTGGCCAGTGACCTGTGACTTGGTGTGGGAGGATGAGCTGAGCCAGTTGCTTCTCATAGAAATCTGAACTTGGAAAGCAAGACAGAGGTCATTAGAATAATGAGGGCAGGAATGCATGCTGTTATGAGGTAGGATTAGATTTTGGCAATCAAAAGCCAAGAGGTGGGAGTAAAGATGACATTGATGAAGAATCTGATTAGTAAAGACATGAATCAGGCATGGGGCAGTGTGTGGAGGTGTCAGGCTGCAGCCCATGTGGTCGCCAGGGAGAATCCTTGGAGCAACCTGACTTCTGATACTTTCAGGGATGGGTTTGGTTGATTTTATACTTAAATAAATCCAGCTTTTCTTGACACAGAATAGGCAACGCTATAGAATACGGGCTTTCAAGTCAGAGAGATTGCTCTACCACTGACATGGGGCCAGTCACCTAACCTCTGTATGTCTTCTCCTAGGAAAGCCACCTGGTGGTCCTGAGCTGCATCTCAGCATTACTGTACTATACATCATACTTGCACATAGAACGCAAAATAAAAAACTAGTTAAACATGGCGGTTTCTGCATTTTACATTTCTCCCCTCTGGTCTTATTTCTTTTACTCTTTTCCTTTACTTATTAGCCACCTACAATGCAGGGAAATATATGAGAAATTAGAAGACAGCCAAATAGCATTTTAAAAAGTGATGGTACTTTTGTGATTTCAGCAAGAAGAGGTTTTGAAAAGTTAATAACCTGAAAGAGGTTTCAGGGGTATCTATTTGTTCCTACTCATGTTATCCTTTCATGCTTCACTTGCAGATTTAACTTGTGACTCTATCTTTCTCCTAACAGCTATGGCTACTGCAGCTTCTAGAGCATTTAGGATGTTTGTGAGTTCTATTTTCTTCTTCTTTTTAAACAATCTTGGGAATCAATTTGGTATCACTAGCCTCATCAGTAGAAGAAAAGCTAACTAAAACACAGGGAGTGAACATGATTGGCTCACTTGAAGTAGCAAACACGAGACTAATGAATATAACCCACAAGCCCTGAGTTTCCAGCTTGTTACACAAACCACTGAGTCACAACACTTACGCGTGATATCATTTATGTCACTAAAGGTGAAGATTCAAACCATTCCTGAGATTCCAATGCTGACCTCCCATCTCACTCTGTGTCCCTCAGTCTGTTCTTAAGCCATATCCCAAATGGCCTGCTGGCCGGGACGCTGAGGGGGAGTGAAGGCGCAGGAGGAGATTCTTCTCGAGTTTATTCTTGTTGTCCTTTGACTCTTGCATTCCTCAGTCTCATCTCAGCAAAAACTGTTGTTGGCCATTTTGTTAATTTGTGAATTTTTTGTTGAAATTGTTTAATCCAATAAAAAGAAAACTGGGCTGAGGAAACACACTTTTTAATATCTTGGGTTAACAATATTTTCCAAAGAAAGGCAAATAAATACAAGTTTGGAAAGGATAAAATTTGATAACCTGTATTTAATATTTACAGCTTTTAAACATATTAATCTCTGCTTAGATCAGGTACTGTTATCTCCATCTTTAAATGTGCATTAGAATACTAGAAGGGGGGAGGTGGAAGGTAAGTAAATGCCTATTGCTGAAGACAGCATGCACTTCACAAATAGGCCCAGAGGCCCCTGAGCTGAACTGACCTGAATGTCCCCTCCCTGAGGACCAGCTTTCACGGTACCAAAAGGCACCATGCCAACTCCCAAAGGCAGGAGGCGACCTGCCGAGCTATGAATGCTTACGAACAACATCGATGACCAGCATGGCGTGATGACCCTGAGAGTGCAGTAGTGGCGTGCAGCCCTTGGCAGGAACCACAGCTCTCTAATCGGGCTCAACAAGAGGGAAACCATGCCTGGCACTGGAAACCTAACTTACTACTCAGTACTGGTGAAGTCATGGGTTATTGGAGGAGAATCTACAGTCACCTTACTGAACCAGCATAATCCCTAATAACAACCTATAAACATTTGTCCTCATTCACACAGATAAGTATAGTCTACACGCCTCATCAAGTGAAACTTCTATTCACAACAGATGGAGACTGCTACAGAAAACCACACTAATCAAAATACACAGCTACAGAGCCAAGTCCCAATGGACGTATTTATAAAATACTCCTGCACCCGAGGCTTGGGGAACACTGCAAGAAATGGAGCCACGAGATGGTAAGAGCCATCAGGGAGTTTTCTGTGAGATTGTGTCTCCTACTAATGTCAGAAGCTACACACATAAAGTAACCAACATGACTGCCCACGCGTGAGTGGGACAAGGGTGACGCCAGTGAGGACACCAAATCGGATGGGACAAAGGCCTCAAGCCACAGGCCTGTGGGTAAGGAAGGAAACCTGAGAATGGTGTATTTGGTTTTCCCCAGCGAAGAGCACACCAAGTAGTTGTACACTGCCAAATGGTCATACATACAAATAACCTATGGGCTGAGCAGGTTATATTTAGGAATATATATGCACATACATACATACATACATGCACAAAAAAACATCAGTGAAAGAAGAGGCCATGAATCTGAAGGCTAGTGGGAAGGGAAGAAAAAGAAGAGAGAAATATAATTATATTATAATCTCTAAAATAAAATAAAGTAGGGGGGGAGCTAAAGAGATGGCTCATTAGTTAAGAGCACTGACTGCTCTTCCAGAGGACCTGAGTTCGATTCTCAGCACACACATGGCAGCTAACTACAGTCTATAATTCCAGTTCCAGGATATCTGTCATCCTCTGAGGGTACCAGGCACAAATGTGGTTCATGTACATATATGCAGGCAAAATACCCATAGACATTAAAATACTAGCAGGAAATTCAGTGACTGAAATGATAGCCCATGTGACAATCCACTCAAGGAAACTGCCCCCGTACACAATGGCTGCATACATATAGAAACAACTACCGTAGAAGAATGTGGTAGTAAGATCTACCCTCTCTAAGTTTTTCTATTTGATGTTTCCTGTGCCGTTTAACATTCAAAGAAAGATGAAAATTGTACAAATAACTTCAAAGTAAATGTACTACCTGAACATCTGACTAGTGATTCTTTAACATGATGATTTTTCCGTGAGGCTTCTGCCTTTGAGTCACTCATACTCTTGCAATTAGTCCCTCACTCATTCACCTATCAGTTACCCCTCAAAACGTATTCTTCTGCAAACTAGAGAATTATTTCACTGATCTGTTGTTTGTGTCCTTTCTGTACAGAATAAGTGATTAGACATTTGTTCACAGCTCCCAGGAAAAGTTACACAATACCTTCCTTCCTGAAAACTTCCTTCAGTTAAAAAAATTAAGTTGATGCATAATTATCTGTTTTTTATGTATACATGTTTTGTGTTAGGTATGGTGCAAGCATGTGAGTATACAGATGTGTGTACCCATGTGGTGTCCAGAGCAGGATGTAGATGTCTTTTCTCTATTGCTCTCTACTTTATTTCCTTGAGACAATATCTCTCACTGAGAGATCTCAAGATCTACCTGTCTTTACCTCTGCCTAACTCCCAGTGCTGCAGCCGTGCCCACTTTTTTACATAAGTGCCAAGGATTGAACTCAGGTTCTCATGCCTACCTAGCAAGAGATCTTACCCACTGAAACATCTCCCTAGCCCTTAGTTTGTTTACTTGTTTTTTGAGACAGGGTTTCCCTGTGTAACCCTGGCTGTTCTGGATCTCACTCTGTAGAGCAGGCTGGCCTCGAACTCATAGAGATTCACTTGCCTCTGCCTCCCAGTTGCTGGGATCAAAGGTGTGCACCACCATCACCCAGCTTAGTTAACTTTTTTGTTTTTGTTTTTCGAGACAGGGTTTCTCTGTGTAGCTTTGTACCTTTCCTGGAACTCACCCAGGTTGGCCTCAAACTCACAGAGATCTGCCTGCCAGTTCAGTGGTGTTTAGTATATTTCACAGTATTTTCATAATACTCCCAAAAGGAAACCACATCCCCACTAAGTGTTTGCTCTCTACTCACTCCTTGCTCAAACTCTGACAGCTACTAATCTGTGTTCTGTCCCTGTAAATTTCTTAGACTCTGTGTTTTGTATAATGGAATCATGTACTATATGAGCTCCTATGTAGCTTCTTTCATTTAGCATACTGTTTGCTTGTTACCCATTTTCTTGTATGTAGAATGTTGTTTTTGTATGCATTTGTAGCCTTATGTTGAGTAGGCTGTTGTCATTATTATTATTATTATTATTATTATTATTATTATTATGAATGTAAAATGCATGCCTGTAGTCATAGTACTGGGGATGCTGAGGCAGGGAGATTGCTATAAGTTCAAGGCAAAGTTCAAAGAAACATGTAACATAAAGTTTACCATCTTAATTTTAATTTTTTAATTATTAAATATATTCACATTGTTCCAAGACAAATCTCTAGACTTTTTTCATCCTGCAAAACTGAAATCCTGTGTCAGCTTCTACATCAGCATATATCAATCATTGTGAACTTAGATGTGTACATTTGTATATGCACATGTGTGGTTATAATCTCCAAATAGTAAAAATTCAAATTCTTGCCGGGCGGTGGTGGCGTACGACTTTAATCCCAGCACTTGGGAGGCAGAAGCGGGCGGATCTCTGTGAGTTCAAGGCCAGCCTGGTCTCCCAAGCGAGTTCCAGGAAAGGCGCAAAGCTACACAGAGAAACCCTGTCTCGAAAAACCCAAAAAAAAAAAAAAAAAAAAAAAAAAGATTTCAAATTCTTGCTATAGAAAGGGGTATTGGCTGCTCATTAGAGAAAGGCTGCCTTGCACATTCTGGCCCAGCATCTTCCCTCTCAAGATCCTCTGAGTCCAGCCAACTACTTCTTCAGTTACCATTCTCCTATGCTCACTTGCTCTGGCCTCCCTGCTGTTCCATAAAGATCCTGCACTTGCAAGCATCCGACTTCTATCTACATTGGCTTTTAAAATTGTGTGTGTGTGTGTGTGTGTGTGTGTGTGTGTGTATGTGTGTGTGTGTAAATTTAGTTTTTGACTGTTATATTGCTGTGGCTTTCAAGAAAGCAATACAAAGTATATTACCTGGAATAGTGCCATTTACTCTCCTTCATGCAGTAAAAACTGGTTGACTCATAACTGGCTCTTACAGTCCTTTTGTATTCCTTTCCTCATTAAGAGCATTGGCAGCTAAAGCTGGTGTTATTTATAAGGCATACCCATCAGCCATACTGATGAGTGTCCTATTTATGGTATAATTAGCTGACTCATAAATTTACTTATCAATCATTGGCCTCTAGGTGTTAAAGGTAATATATGGCATCATTTCTAAGAATAAAAATAGAAAAACAGTGTTAATACACATTGATTTGAGGCCATGCTATTTCAAAAATTTAATATGTTTATCCTTTCATACTCCCAGAACAAAAACAAATCAGTGGCATAAATAGGATTTTAGGAAGTGGATCAGTGTATTAAAAAAAAAATAACCTACTTGCAAGTAATCGTGTGAGGTAATCATTTATTCATTCTAGTCAATATTTATTAAGCACTGTATGCATCAAGCATGGATCAGCAACTATGAGGACAAACAAGGCATAGCTTTAAGGAACTTATAATCTAATAGAAGCACATCAAGTAAACAGCTAAGTATAATAAAATGTGACAATATCCGAATGGAAAGTCTAGGGGGCGAGAGGGGATGAGAGTGTAAAGGTCATAGACACCATGGGATTGAGAATGAAGCAGAAAATCTACAGAGGTAACTCAAGAGAGGCTGAAGAAGTAAGTTCAATTTTCAGAACCCATGTTTGGTTCTTCTGTTCGTTTGTTTGGTTGGTTTTTTTCAAAGCAAGGTTTCTCTGTGTATCCCTGGCTGTCCTGGAACTCTCTCTGTAGACCAGGCTGACCTCAAACTCACAAAGATCTGTAGTTGGAAGGTTCCTCTGGTCCTGCCCGGCCTGCGATCCCTCAGCTGCTTATAAAATAATCATTCAGAGGCTTAATATTAATTACCAACTGTGTGGCCTATGGCAGGCTTCTTGCTATCTAGCTCTTATAACTTGACCCATTTCTATTGATCTGTAAGTTGCCATGTGGCCATGGTTTTTTGGTATTTTCACATCTTGCTTCTCCTGGAGGTGCTGGCATCTCTCTCCCCTCTGCCTTTCTTCTTCCTCTCTCTCCAGCTGGAATGTACCGCCTAACCTTATTCTGCCTCACCATTGGCCAAACAGCTTTTTTTGTCAACCAATCAGAGCAACACATATTCACAGCGTACAGAAAGACATCCCACAGCACTTCCCCTTTTCTGTCTAATCAAAAAGGAAAGTTCTAACTTTAACAGAGTAAAATTACATATAACAAAACGGTTATCAAGCAAGAATTACAGTTACAATAGCTAGTCTATTTGTATTTGGCAAAATTAAAGAAAATATACTATCTATCCTATATTTGTGAGTCTAAAGTTTTATATTTAATTAATCTTTTATCATAACCAAGGAGAATTATAACTATAACTATTTAGTCTTCAACTACGTCAAAGACCTCAGAAGGGTATAATATCACCTAAGTAAACAGGAAATGCATTGTAAGCAACTTCCAAAATTCTGGAAATGATAGAGACAACTGCCTTCCTGAACAGTTACTCAAAGTTCCTCTGTAACGTTGGGGCATCCATCTTCAGCCAATAGGCCTAGAGTTTTTTAGTTGCTTCTCCCTGTGTCCTGTAGAATGTCTGGCAATCTCCTCTGCAAAGCAGGAACCTGAAGAACCATTTCACCCAATTTTGGCAAGTTCGGTGGTTGTTTTCCTATGGGTCCTGCATGTCCAGTTTATACAACATATTATCAGCAGTCCAGGCAAGAGCAATTTCTTGACCAAATGGCTATTTTTGAAAAGAAGATAAACTCCATATAGAGTGTCCTCGATGCCCATCCTCCTCTCTGAAGTAAATCGGTGCTGCCAGGAGCAGATGTGTCTCATTGTCCAGAAAGTCTAAGTTTTTAAAACATTTTAAATGCCATATTCTATAGATTTTTGAAGTGTTTGAAGATTACCTACCTAATGGAAATATACCTTTATATACCTAGAAAACAACTAATATGATTATAAGTTTGATTATCATAGATGATTAACTATTAGTCTGTATTTCTTAATTATATATTACAATTTCAAATGAGCTGCAGAAACATACCTTAAACAAGAGTAGAAATATACACAGTATAACAAAATTAACTTTAAATTTGTATCAATAAACTAAAATCCATAGCAATGTAAAACATTTTAAACAAGTTGTTGCTCTTCAAAAGTAGATTCAATAATCTACCCTACCATCCTATCATATCTATAACCCCTTTTCTTCTTTAGAAAGATGTTGCATTTATAATCAACCTGCTTTAAATGAAAATAAACATTCATAAACAATATTTTGGGAATTTGGGCATAGCTTCTCATACTGCTTCCTGCTGGTTGAGGGTGCTGGAATCTTATGGGGATCCTGAGAAAATTAATAATTATAGTTAAATCTTGGCTGTAGTAGTCTGTGAGAATGGATCATCTCAGCCAGTTGCTTTGAAGCTGTTCTGGATGTTGGATCATCTGAGCCATGGCTATCATCAGAGACCTTCCAGGGGGTCTTAGTTAATCAAACCGTATTAGCCTGGAAGCAAGCCGCAGGTTCTCTTCTTCTGTGGAAACAAAAGCAGAACCTCTTTTCCAAAGCAACGTATCCTTAGACACAAACTTTGAAGTCAAGATACCTTTAAAATATACATATTGGTTTAACTCAGCAGCCTTTATAATCAAATGTCTTTCTGCAGTTAAAAATCCCAAAGACAATATATTCCAGACTCTGTGTGTGATTTCCACCTTTACATGGCTTATTTTTTATATTACTTTTATTGTCTCTTTAAAGACTTTATTTTTTAAAACTATTTCTTTATATAACTGTCTATATTCCTTTTCCTCTCTCTTCCAAGCCTGCGTACATTTTTACACACATTGTAAACTGTTTAGTGTTATGGCAGCATTGGCAGCTGACTCTACTCACCTTAGCTTCCCAACATGGTGGAGGTAATTCACCACCAGCTCTGGGAGCCAGGCTCTCCACTGACTCTTTGAGGCAGTGGGTCTATGCCTCTATTAAAGAACATGTAACTACCCCAGAAACATTTTTTTGTCTGTACTAGCAAAAGCTAAATTGGCCATGTTGCTTGACTTGGAGACACCTCTGTGTACTGTGGCGGGAATCTGCCATGCTGTAGGTTAAGCCCACATGCCACGAACCCGCCATACTGTAGCTCATGGCTTGCCTGAGATACACATTTAGGAAGCTGTTTTTAGCTCTATTTTAGAATCTTTTTTTTTTAAAGCTTTTTCAGATTTTAGGTGGAAACTCGAGCCAACATGTTGAGCAGCCAAATGTACTCAGAAGTTTTCCTGTGTCCATCCCAGCCCATGGTTGGGACAAATCTTCCCTGCTTGTGTCCTGAGTAAACTGCTTAGTCCCAAGTAAAATATTATTTACAAACTGGATGGCCTATGGCTCAAGCTTATTGCTAGCTAGCTAGATGTTTGTTTTCTGAGTGAAGGTCTCACTATACAGTCCTGGCTGACCTAGAACTCATTATAACTTAACCCATTTCTATTAATCTATAAGTTGCCATGTGGTCATGGCTTACCAGTATTTTCACATCTTGCGTCTCCTGGTGGTGCTGGCATCCCTCTCCCCTCTCCTTTCTTCTTCCTGTCTATCTCTTCAATTTCCCACCCAGCTATAACCTTACTTGCCATGGGCCAATCGGCTTTATTTATCAACCTATCAGAGAAACACATATTCACTGCATATAGAAAGACATCCCACAGCAAAGATCCATCTGCCTCTGCATCCCAAGTGCTGGATTAAAGGAGTATGCCACCACTGCTGGCTTTTTTTTTTTTTCAAGCTGGGAATGTGATGCATGTTTCTAATCCCTGCACTGAGAAGGCCGAGGTAGACAAATCACAGGCTCTGGCTAGTCAGCCTCACTGGCCTACTAGGTGAACTCTAAGCCAATGAGAGATGCTGCCTCCAAAACCAAGGTGGATGATACCTTCTGATGATACCTAAGGTTGTCCTGTGGCTTCTGTCCACATATGTACATGCATCCATAAAAGGAACCTTGGCATCTCCAGTGGCCACTGTGAGAACCACACCAACTTATTTGAGTCTCACAGAGACACTTACTGCCCATTCTTACCAGTTCTATGCAGTTAGGCCTTTTTGTGGCCTCACTTGACTTCTTAAGACTAGTCTAAATATGTATTTCATGTAAAATCTCCCAAATCTTAAGTGATGTCCTAAAGATTCTAAAGTGCTAGCTAGAAGTGAATAGGCAAATGTGTTGTGGGATATTTGTACACCATGTGAAAATATGTTGCTGTGATTGGGGTAATAAAAAGTTGACTGGTCAATAGCTAGGCAGGAGGTATAGGTGGGACTTCCAGGCACAGACAGAGGAAGTAAGAGATAATTGAGGTGCAGGGAGATGCCAACAATACCTGGAGGGAGTCGGACATACAGATGAAATAAAGGTAAAAAGCCATGAGGCAAAATATAGATTAAAATATAAATGGGTTAATTTAAGTTATAAGAGGTAGTGGGACAAGCCTAAGCCAAGGCCGAACTTTTATAATTAATAAGAAGTCTCCATGTCATTATTTGTGAACTGGCAGTCCAAAGAAAAATCTGACTACACAAAAGTAATATAGGTGATAGTAAATGACAATAACAGGTATCAGGAAATGTGACAGCCTGTTCTGGTTAACTCTTCTATAGTTAGTGATTAGAAGCATGACGCCAACCAAAGAGTAGATTTTGTGTGTGCGTGTGTGTGTCCAAAACATGCCATATGCCTTAAATATACACATTTTATTGATTACACCTCAATAAAGCTGAATAAAAGCAAACAAAACCATGAGGTTAAAGTAAGGAAGTGTGGGGACTGGATAGACAACAGTCAAGAACACTAGCTGCTTGTTCTTCCAGAGGACCCAGGTTTGATTCCCTGCACCTACACAGTGGTTCATAACTGTGTGTAACTCCAGTTCCAAGGGATCTATTGTCCTCTTCTGGCATCTTCTGGCACTGTACACACATGGTGCACAGATACACATTCAGGCAAAATGCCTGTATACATTAAAATAAATAAATAAGCAAACATTTTAAGAACTAAGGAAATGTGGGGCACTTCAGTACTATAGAAATGGAAGACGAGAAGCTGCCTGGAAAGCTGCTTTGGAGAAGACTGATTTTGAACGTGTTGGGGTGGCTCAGTTAACAGGAGGCTACACAAAAGAAGTCCTGGAATGTAAGTTATTCTGGGTGGGAAAATAAAGATTTGGAAGAAAACTAAGTAATAGATGTAACTGCTGAAGTGAGTTTGTTTCAGTCCTGGAAAACAGTGCAGAAGGAGATGAAAAGAGGCAAGAACAGGAAGTTAGGGGATGCCCTTTAAAAGGCAGGCAGAGAAAGGCCAGTATTGTCAGATTAGGAAAGATCTAGAGGTCAGTTATGTTTTTCAAGTCCAGGGAGATGTTTGTTTTCTGAGTGAAGGTCTCACTATACAGTCCTGGCTGACCTAGAACTCATTCAGTAGACCAGGTCTCAAGCTCACAGAGATCCGCCTGCCTCTGCCTTCCGAGTGCTGGGATTAAAGGTGTGTGCCACCATGCCCCTGATCAAGGAGACATTTTTAAAGTTTGGATACCTTAAAAACCTTGAGTAATCATAAACAGAGATGGAAGCATGAGAGAGAAAGAGAGAGAGAGAGAGAATATAAATATGATGTGAATGAATTGCTATTGGGCAAAAGTTGCTCAAAGTGATAGGCATAAGGCAGAGTTTCATTAACTGTGTTAGATAATATAATGCCAGCAGAGACCTCCTTGATCTTTTTGTTTTTAGCAAACATTTACATTGTAGAATATTACTGAGAAATTACCCTGGAATTTCTGAAGAAATTTCTTCCAGGCAGTTAATAGGAGGAATCTCCCAGCCTACCGTATAATGAACTCCTGATAGAATCGTAGGCATTTGAAATAGCAAGAAAGCGTGGATTTGAATATAGTATTAGATGTCAAACCTAGTTGTTGTTGGTTGTTTACTCTTTTGGGGGCCCTGCCACCCAGCTCCCAAATGAACCACACACAAGAGGCTTATTCTTACTTATAAATGTCCAGGGGCCAGCCACCCAGCTACACAACAAGCCACAGAATAAGATTTACAGAAGTAAGAGAATGGAAAAAGCCCAGTGGCAAAAAGTAGATGGGATAATTTAGGTTAAGGAAAACAGGCAAGACACTAGCCAGGCTAAGACTGGACATTTGTAAGTAAGAATAAACCTCTGTGTGTGATTTATTTGGGAGCTGGGTGGTGAGCCCCTGTGTAGTGATATTTTAATTGTGCTGAAATGTGATTTTATTTGTATGTTAATAAATAAAGTTTGCCTGGAGATCAGAGGTCATCAGTGAGCCAGGAATAGAAGTCAGGTGGTGGTAGCCCACACCCTTAATCTGATCACATGGCAGGCAGAGTCTCTGTGTGGTCAAGGACACAGCCAAGCATGGTGACCCTTGAGTCTTTAATCCCAGTACCAACCATAGAGACCAGGAGGTCTGTATAGATAGGCAGTGATGAGGAAGTCATGTGGCTGGGCTTAGAGCCAACGAGAAGGCAGAACAGGAAAGCAATAAAACACAAGACACACAGGAAGAAGGTCTCTCTCTTTCAGGGGAAGGACGACAGAGAGTGGTAAGCTAAAGGGAGTCGTGGCTCTTGCTCTGATCTCTTGGGCTTTAACTCTGTATTTGGCTCTGTGTTTCTTATTTAATAAGACCGTTTAGAAATTCATCTACACCCCTGGAGTCCTTTTCCTTCTCTGGCTACTTCTTCCTCCTCCCAGATTTCTTCTTCTATTCATCCTCTCTGCCTGCCAACCTCACCTATTTCTCTCTCCTGCCTCACTATTGGCCATTCAGCTCTTTATTAGGCTATCAGGTGTTTTAGACAGGCACAGTAGCATAGCTTCACAGAGTTAAACAAATGCAACATAAACAAAAGTAACACACCTTAAAATAATATTCCCCAACACCTAGTTACAGATTAGAATCACCTGTGTGTGTGTATTTGTGTATACATGCATACGTGTGTGTATGTGTGTGTGTGTGTGTGTGTGTGTGTGTGTGTTACTAGGGATTGAACTCAAGGCCTTGCACATGCTAGGCAAGTACTCTACTATTGAACTATGTTCCCTGCTCATCCTAGGAGTCTTTAGAAAACATGATCCCCAGGCCCTGGTCTCAATCAGTGACGTCAGAGGCTCATCCTACTTGAGTCATTACATTGCCAAGATTAAAAATAACTGGTCTCCTGAAATCAGAGTCACTTAGAAAAATTAGGATAGTTCCTCTTTAAGGGCAGCTTACTAAACCTACTTGAGCTTTTCTGTCTGCCTCAATTATACCAGGTTCTAGTATCTTCCACTTTGCTAAGTTGCCATATATTCTGTCTCATTCAGTTAGCAGACAGTACTTTAACCTACTGATACAATTTCTGCCCTCATCATATGTGGGCATGTAACATCCAAGACAGTTCTTAGAGATGTTTACTTCCTGATATTCATGCCCTTGCATGGTTTTCCTCTACTTCATACTAAGTTTGGTCTGTGTGACACAGAATTCAAGAGAAATGATAGTGTGTTACTTCTAAGAATGGATCAAAAAATGACATGGTCGCTTCTGACTTTCACTCTTTGATGTCACATTCATTGAAGTTAGATGCCATGCATAATGGTACCCAAGCAAGTCTGTGCCAGGGTTCAAAAGATGAAGAAATGGGGCTTCCCAACAGCCAGCACCACCTTGCTATGGGAATGTGCCGCTGAAGCTGAGTCTCTAGCTCCAGGCAAACCTTCCGATGACTTCACTAGTGGATGGCTACAACTTCAGGGGCCAGAATTGCTTAGCTAAGCTGTTCCCTATAGAATATGAGAAAGATAAATAAGTATTTGTTGTTGTAACCCACTAAGGTTTAGAGCAATAATTTACTATACTAATGTTGCAACTAGTATAGGAACCCCTTCAAATCTAAAGATTTCCCCAACATACCATACACTAATTCATTTAGCAGGCTTGCATCATTCTCCTGTCTCTGCCGCAGAAACAACCTGAGCTCTTTGTCCTGGAACCATAGAGTCATTAAATACTTCCCACTCCTTGTTGGCAGCCTTGGGTGTTTTGCCTGTGGTTTGAGGAAACCCTTCTCTGTGTTATGCCTATGAAATTTTGTATTTCAGTCTTTGTAATAAGCATCAGAAAATTTGAAGATTTATTGATTTTTTTCATGCTTTAATTACTCCTAAGATGGTAGACACAAGGCTAGCTCCTTGAAGTCATGGAGATGTAGAAGGAAGAAAAGTTGTTCTACTCCATTAGAATTATCAATGTGTGTTGAGTGCTTACTGTGTTCATTGAATATAAAAGTTATTTTGTCTTGTAGCACGAATCTTAAAAGGTCTTATTAATAAAAACAAACCTGGAGCCAGGTATTGGGGTGAATGCTGGAAGATCAGGGAAGCAGAACAAGCCACAGCCACTTCACCTTGCCAGTTCCTGAGCTGATCCTGTTTCCTCAGACTGGAAGCCTTTGAGTCCTCATCCAAATAGATCTCAGCTGAACTGCTGCTAAAAGCCTAAAAGCTTAACCAGCTCTAGTTCCTGGTCCTTACGCCTTAAATACCTTTCTGCTTCCTGCCATCACTTCTGGGATTAAAGGCTCACTGTTACCACACCTGGCTGTTTCCAGTGTGGCTTTGAACTCACAGAGATCCAGACGGATCTCTGCCTCTGGAATGCTAGGATTAAAGGTGTGTGTGCCACCATTTTCTGGCCTCTATATCTAGTGGCTGTTCTGTTCTCTGACCCCAGATAAATTTATTAGGGTGCACAATATTTTGGGGAATACAATATCACCACATTGTCTCATTTGAATTCCTTTAATAAAAGGTAACTCTGAATCAAAACACTACCATTAGAATGTACATATTAAAAATGTGCATATATAAACAAATATGTCTCAAGTCCAACTAATCAATTTACTGGTATTTCCTCAGTCTTAGCTTAATCATCAAACTCCATCTACCATAGGTGTAAATGGGAAATATCTAAAAGACAGGAAGCAGGAACAACGGGTACTTTTCACACTGTAAAAATCTCTACTGGGTAAAGCCAGCTCAGTAACCTGTCAAAGGCCTAGCACACTCCAAAATTTTAAGAAGAGTTATTTTAAGAAGAAAAATCATATGATAACATAGTCTCTCTCCATTCCATGTATTAGTATAATGAAAACTTTTTATAATTGGGTGTGGTAGTGAATTCCCTTAATCCCAGCAATGGGGAGGCAGAGGCAGGCAGATCATTACGAGTTTGAGGCCAGCCTGGTTGGTCTACATAGCAATTTTTAGGCCAGTCAGGACTAAACAGAGAAACTCTGACTCAAAAAAAAAAGCTTATTTAATTTTTTACACTTATTTATTTGCAGGGGCAGGGTTGATTTGCAGAGGTCACAGCACAGCTTTTGGAGTCAGTCCTTAGCTTCCACAACATGGATCCCAGGGATTGAATTCAAGTCATCAGGCTTGGTGGCCAGCACCTTTAATTGCTGGTCCGTCTCACCAGCGCTAAACTTGTGTGTGCCTGGGCTCACGTGTTTGCAGCACAGAGAGTGACTTCATATGTCTCCCTCTAACACTTAGTTCTGAGGAGGGGCCTCTCTTGCTAAATCCCTGCAGAGCTCATCATTTTAGCTAAACTGACTAGCTAGCTCCAGAGACCTTCCTGTCCTGGCCCTACTGAACACTTGGATTACTCCACACTCGGCTTTTTTATGTGGGTGCTGGGGATCTGAACTCAGGTCCTCATGCTTGCACGGTAAATACTTTACCCACTGATGTATGATATTTTGTTTGTGTTCTGACAAATAAAGTTTGCCTGGAGATCAGAGGGCGGAGCTAGCCGCTAGTGACTCACACCTTTAATCCTAGTACATGGGAGGCTCAAGCCTTTAATGCCAGCACATGGGAGGTGGAGACAGGAATATAAAGTGGGTGGAGACTCAATCTGGGATTGGGGGGCTCCTCTTTGGTCTGAGGATTCAGTAGAGGTAAGAAGTCTCTCTAGTGGCTGCTCCTTTACTTCTCTGACCTTTCATCATTTACCCCAATATCTGAATCCAGGTTTTTATTATTAAGACCAATTAGAATTTGCGCTACACACTGAGTCACATACCTATCTCCTGTGTTACAGTTTTTAAAATTCTTTCTAAACCTGCCCCACCCTATATAGGGTCTTTCTGTCTAGTTCAAAATGGACTCAAACTAGCTATTCAGCTCAGATAACTTTCAAACTCATGATTACTCTACCTCTAAATCTGGTTTTATTCAGGAAATAATTATTTAAATCTTTCACAAAACTTTAAAAACATGACCTACCAAAAATATTGAGTAAGGTGCCATGTAAATTGTAAAGATGCACAATACACAATTTCTTCCAGGAATTTAGTACTTAGTGGAAGAAATAAATCACATTCATAAAAAAAATGAGCTAAATTACAATATGCTATCAAACAAATAGTTCTAAAGATAAGTATATATTTTCACAAATAGACAATAGATAACACAAACAAATGATAAGGAAATGATATATTTTTCAAAGAGGTCATACTAGTACCTGTTGATAACATGATGTTTAGCAATTTATATCTATGCTGGTTAGTTTTGTCAATGACACAAGCCTAGACATGTCTGGGAAGAGAATCTGTTTAGGAATTGCTTCCATTAGATTGTCCTACAGGCAGCCTTTGGGCATTTTCTTTATTAATGACTGATGTGGGAGGGTCTGGCCCACTCTGGTAGTGTGCCCCTGGGCATGTGATCCTGGGTGATATAAGAAAGCAAGTTTATCTGGCTTAAAGGTGCACACCTTTAATCCCAGCACTAGAGAGGCAGAGGCAGGTGGATCTCTGTGAGTTCAAAGCAAGCCTGATCTACAAATCTGAGCCATACCATGAGACTGTATCTCACACAAACAAACCAAAAGCAAGCTGAGAAAGTGATGAGGAGGAAGCCAGTAAACCATGTTCCTGCACGGCTTCCGCTTCAGTTCCTACATCCAGGTTCCTGCCTTCCCTAGCTTCCTCCAATGATGTAAGCTGTAAGATGAAATAAACTTTCCTCCCCAACGTAGTTTTTGGTCATGGTGTTTATCATAGCAACAGAAAGCAAACCAGAGCAATGACCTACATATAAGACCTAGAAATAGTTTAGACTTTGCTAGTATAATGCCAAATACACCCAAAGCCACAAATTATGCTTTGAAGTTACAAATAATTTTTTTGTTTTACAATTCTTATAACTTAATATAACAGGAATGTGTATATATGGAAAGCCAAAAAAAGCAAGCAAAAAATAGAAATATGTTTTAGTATTATAAAATAAATATTTTGACTAATAATGGTATGTTAGGTTACTTGAACCAATCTTTCTAAAAATAACTTAAAAAATGCTGGCAAACATGTAAAGACACAGTTTAAAAGCATTGGAGAGAAGGGGAAATGGACCCAGAAGAGTTAGTTAGCCAGAAACCATTTGCTAAAGACATGTATTGACCTCTAGCAAATTCTAGCTATAATTCTGATTACAAGGGCACAAAGCACCTGGTCATCACTGAGAGACTAGCAGGCAGTCTGCACTAGGACAGTAAGCTGAGCCTCTAAGAAAATACACCTTGGGACAAGGATAAACCAGTGCTCCATGCAACAGTTTGGGCTAGCATTTGCTAGATGGCTGAAGGTAACTTCAGGACTTAGTTGAGTGAAGGTGCTGTATCTCCAATCAGTGGTACCCACAGGCCCTAGCCGAGATAAAAAAAAACCAAAAACCCATTCTGGAGGAAGTTAGCTTTATGCTTGGCCCCACGTTGTGACTTTTAGTAATTTCCCACAATGAATGGTGTTGGAGATAATAACATGTAACACTGTGTAAACTGCAAAGTGGCCATACCTCCCTATTCTGCCTTTTATGGTTTCCTATCACTCACAGCTTCTGCTGTGCTTCATTCCTCAGGGAGTGTTTTAGAATATCTAATGATAGAATCACTTCTGTTTTCTAATCCAGTGTAAAACCTGGCTTCCTTGTACAACTCTTGGAATTACCTAACAGACAAATTCTATTGTGGTGGTTTGAATGAAAATGTTGCCCATAGGCCCAGAAGGAGTGGCACTATTAGGAGTGTGGCCTTGTTGGAGGAAGTGTGTCACTGGGAATGGTCTTGAGGTTTCAGAAACTCAAGCCAGGCCCAGTGTCACTCTCTCTTCCTGCTGCCTGCCGATCCAGATGCAGAACTCTCAGCTATCTCTCTAGCACCATGTCTGCCTGCATGCCAACATGCTTCCTGCCATGACAATAATGGACTAAACCTCTGAACTATAAGCCAGCCCCAATTAAATGTTTTTGTACACAAGAATTGCCATGGTCATGCTATCTCTTTACAGCAGTAAAACCCTAACTAAGACACCTATAGTATTCTTTCTAGTGCCACCTTTGATGGAGATGCCCATTATTCCCCACAGTCAGTGTCCTGCTTCTTACAGCAAGTAACAAACTGAACTTGCTCAAGTTACTGCCTATTTCTGAAGTGTTTATCTGAAGGGCATTTGGTGGTAAGTTACTCATAGGTGCAAGGATTGCTGAGAAAAGACATCTCTGCCTGGGCTCATCATGTGCTCAGTGAACACTGGATTCTATTGTCACAGAAAGGAAGGAATATGATCAGCTGGTCATCGTTTCCCTAATCTAAAAAGCAAAGAAAGCCAAGAGGCTTTTACCTGTCACTATCTAATGCAAATGCGTGCTAAAAGGCAAGTACAAGCTCGGAGAGAAAAAAGGCCATGTAATTAACTGGCAGTCAAAGAAGCTAGGTTGTAGGCACAAACCCTTTCAGAAAAAGAGCAAGCTGTCCCAGGTGAGAGCAGCAGAGACTCAACAAAGGCAGCCAGATCTCTTACAAAAGAGAAATCAGTTGATCAAAACCAAATTCAAAGAGCATGTTGTAGAATAGGACATCCTTTGTAAGGCCCAAGTCAACAAGAGCAAACCCAATGACTGTTGATGGCACACGCTGAGTGCTGTTCACTCTGAAGACTGAGCAAGAGGGAGAGGCTGCTTCTTCCTGGGAGGTGAGAGCACTGTTAGTTCCAGCCTCACACAGGAGGCAGTGTCTTACCGCTGCAGAAGAGGCAGGGATTTTAATATAAATATAGGTTTATGAAACAATAGGTGGATGGATTTATAGCTTCCCCGCCCCTTGCATTTGATGTAGTAAAGGTTATTATTATTATTTTTTTAAAGTGCTTCTAGGGGCTGCATGGAGAGATGGCTCTGCAGTTAAGGTCACTGGTCTTCCAGAGGACAGGAGTTCAGTTCCCAGTGCCCTCACAGGTGGCTCACAACTGCCTGGAACTCCAGTTCCAGAGGATCTGACTTCCTCTTCTGGCTGCTGGCACCTGCAACCAGAACACATACCACCCCCCATACACACAATTAAAAATAAATCTTTAGAGAATGCTTAAAACTTTGATATTTTTAAAAACTAATTAGAATTCGAAAGATAGTTGCAGTGGTAGCTCTGTGGTAGACAGTGTTTGCTTAGCATGCACGAGGCTGTGGATTCAATCTCCACCAGAAATTAAGTGATAGATATATAAAATAGACAATTGTGCTGATGTCAAGATTTCCCTGTTGAGAAGTTATATTTGATGTCTTGGACCAGCTTTTTATATTTCTATTCGTTATAGGTAAATTTATTTGATTAAAAAATGAAAAGAAACATTACTGGGTTCATTACTTAAGCAATAAAAAGTCAAAAAGTCATGGTAATAAAGAGTATCTGGTCTCTCCCCTCTGCCCCTCCCCCCTCCCCCACCCTCTGTTCCCGTCTCTCCAGGGTCTCACATGGCCTAGACTGGCCTCAAACTTGCTATGTAATAGAGGATGACCAAGTACTAGGATTACAGTTGTGTGTGTTTAGGCCTGTCTTTTGGTCTGTTTCTTGAAAAATAATTATTATAGCAGGGTTATGTGGCCTAATGAATTTATTTCTTGATTTGTGATTTTTGCAGACCCAAATGAGGTGGAAGTGATGAAAACGTGGCAGGAGTGGTAGCCAAATAGGAAGTGAACATTGCTCTTGTAAGACATCGGTCTGCTGCTAAGTGCAATGTTAGATGGCTAGTTTCTATAGCTTTATAAATAGGAGTAGGTAACGTTTTTATTCTTTATATTAATATATGTTATTTCATTCAACCAGACAACTAAGTTTGCATTCATTTTACTTTTGTGGACACCAGAGTCACACAGATGACATGGCGCACATGAAATTTGAATACAGACTTGTAAATCTGAGAATCTGAAATTACACTCTTTGGCTCTTGTTCTTTCAGGGCGTTCAGCCTGCTGAGCAATTGTTCTACCATTGAGCTACATCTATAGTGCTTGGTTTTCTGAGAGAGGCCTTCTGTGTATTCTAGACTGATTTGAACTCAAGAT
Organism: Peromyscus attwateri; assembly: GCA_902168425.1. Taxonomy (NCBI): domain Eukaryota; kingdom Metazoa; phylum Chordata; class Mammalia; order Rodentia; family Cricetidae; genus Peromyscus; species Peromyscus attwateri. Next base: position 27,196 of record CABHPP010148270.1, on the reverse strand, counting down.
CCTTCCTCCTCCCCGTCCTAGGTGCTGGAATTAGAGCCATGCACAATCACACTTAGAATTGGAGTCTTTGAAAAAAAAGATTCATTATTGTTATTTTAAAATCATGTGTGTGTTGGGTGGTATGTGTGTGTGTGTGTGAGTACAATTGCCTGTGGAGACCAGTAGAGACTGTCAGATTCACTGGAGCTGGAGTTACAGGAGGTTGTGAATGACCTGACATGGGTTTTGGGAATTGAACCTAGGTCCTCTGCGCGAACAGTTTATGTGCTTTTAACTGCTGAGCTCAAGAATCTGAGTTCTTAACTGTAATTCTATGATGCCTCTAATAATAACGATAATAACAATATTCCAAAATATGCTAAAAATAAACATACATGATGATTAAGTATGATAAAAAAAAAATCACTATTTTGAGCCAACTCATGTTATATGCCCATGACTGTACTCTGTATTTCCAGAGCTAGGTAAAAATCCAGAGCCTGTATAAGCTAGGCAAACATTTTACTACTGGCATCATCCCCACTCCTCATCTGAGTTCTAGATACAGGCGACCAGTACCATAGAATCTGAAACAAAGTTTTTAAGTTATATATTTCCATGTCCTAGTTTTACAGACAAGGAAGCTGAGGATTCAAGAGATTAAAATAATTTCTCCAATGTGGTAAAACAGGTTGTGTACCTGACAGTGGCCAGAGGCTCCACGTCCAGCCATACTAAACCTCGTATCATCTAAAGGACTAAACACACGAGCTAAGTAGAAATGTGCTTGCTATATAATAAAATGTGAAGACCATGAAATCTTTTAGAATTTTCCAAACTACCTCACATTTGCTGTATAAGAATTGTGGCTGGGCGGTGGTGGCGCACGCCTTTAGTCCCAGCACTTGGGAGGCAGAGTCAGGCAGATCTCTGAGTTCGAGGCCAGCCTGGTCTACAAAGCAAGTTCCAGGAAAGGCACAAAGCTACACAGAGAAACCCTGTCTCGAAAAAACAAAAAAACAAAACAAAACAAAACAAAACAAAAAGACTTTTGGCCGGGCGGTGGTAGCGCACGCCTTTAATCCCAGCACTCGGGAGGCAGAGGCTGGCGGATCTCTGTGAGTTCGAGGCCAGCCTGGTCTACAGAGTG
>CABHPP010148270.1:8274-25967 GCA_902168425.1 Peromyscus attwateri | reverse complement strand
TTTATTAATGCTTTTATTGTTCTTCCTTGGCCACTGTGTTAAGTGCTGCATGTCTATGAATTCATTGGAATTGTTTAGGAACCAGGCCTTCTGGGTAGGTCTCACTGCCATCTCCATTTTAGAGATGCCAATGTAGAGGCCCAGGGAGGCCAAGAGCATCCAAGTTGTACATAGCAAAGTTGGGCGCTCACAAGCAAGCAGTGTGGGTCACAGACAGTGCTCTTAATCACTTTACAAGTGTCTCTTATGCGGTAAGTCTTTCCAGAAAATGTAATTTAGTATCTTTCTTGCATTGCATGTATCTCCTTGATTATAAGTAGCTCTTTTCCTTTAGCCAAAATAATTCTTCCTTGAAGACTGCAGGTTGTACTCTAATTACTGCCCAGCTTGCTGCTCTCTGGAAAAATACTGAATGTATTTTTCTCATTAAAAAATGTTCCTGGAGCTGTTAGAGCCTTTAGATCAATGGTTTTCAAACTGTGTGGGTCGTGATGCCTTTGCGGGTCGAATGATTCCTTTCACAGGGGTCACTTATGACCATTGAAAGACAGAGATATTTACATTATGATTCATAACATTAGCAAAATTACTGTTATTGTTACTTCTATGAAGTAGTAACAAAAACAATTTTCTGATTGGGTCACTACAACTTGAGAAACTGTATTAAAGTGTCACAGCATTAGTAAGGTTGAGAACCACTGCTTTTGACTGTGTCAATGACCATTCACTTTGCACATATATTACCAAGTAAACAATATAACATCTACATTTGATGAAAATCGCTTTTAACCTTTCTCTAATTCTGTATTAATTATATTTTTCCAGGTATACTTCAACCTATTTCAAAACTATCCTTCCAAATGTTATATTTATATAGATGTGTATATGTGTGAATATCTATAAATGCACACACATCAAATATATGACCACACCTGAGTTTAAATACATTAAATGTCATATACACCTTTAATCCCAGGACTCAGGGGACAGAAGCAAGAGATCTCTAAGTTTGAGGTCAGTCTGGTTTACATAGCAAATTCCAGGCCAAGGCTACATAGTGAAATAAATGCTGTGTGTGTATGTGTGTGTGTGTGTGTGTGTGTGTGTGTGTGTGTGTGCATATCATCAGATTTTTAAAGTTTCAACACATGTAGACCAATATTGAATCTACTTTTAGAAGGCAACTACTAGTTTTAGTTTTAAATATTTTACATTGGATTGGAGCTTTGTATATTATGTACAAATTTTGTATATTGATACAAATTTGAGATTGATTTTGTTATAAAATACTGCACATATATTTTCAATCTTGTTCAATCTTGTACCTACACAGTTCATTTAACAATGTAATGCAAATTGCTAGTCCTTGAAAGTTATTGTTACCAACTAATTAGGAGATAAAGAAATGTAAGTTAGTAGTTAGTCATTACAATTGAACTTGTAGTCATATTAGGTGTGTTTTCAAGGTCAAGCAGAGATATATTTTAGATAGACAGGTCATCTTCAAACACTTCAGAGATCTGCAGAATATGGCATTTAAGATGTTTTAATAACATAGATTTTTTTTCTTTTTTTAGGCCTATGAGACATGTCTGCTCCTGGCAGCACCAATCTACTTCAGAGAAGATGATGGGCATTGAAGAAACTCCATATGGAGTTTACTTTCACTGTGGCAAAAGCCACTGGGCAAGAAAGTGCCCTTGCATTGACTGCTGACAGTATGCTGTCCAAAATGGAGAAGCAGGACAAAACAAAGGACTGTGGATCCTTGCTAAGACAAGGTAGGAAGGCTCTTTAGAAAATCCTGCTTCACAGATGAGTCTGTGTGATGTGCTAAACCTGTAGGCTGAAGATGATGCCCCAACATTGCAGAGAAACCTCAGGTGACTGTCCAGGCAGCTGGCTGTTTCTGTCATAACTCACATTTTTTGGAAGTTGCTTGTTTGCACTTCCTGTTTAACTAGCTAATATTATTACCTTCTTGGATCTCTGAGGGAGTTGAAGATTAGATAATTACAGTTATAGTTTTCTTTGTTAACAATTTCAGGAAAGAAACTCACTAAAGAGGTATAAAGTGTATAAGTTTGAAAGACATCAAAAGATAGTTTTCGGTTGGTAATGCAAATTAGGATAGAAGGTAAATTAGATACAATCCTTTAGATTCACAAAGATAGGATAGATAATGGAATATTTTCTCTGAATTTGTCAAATGCAAATGGACTAGACATTGTTGATGTATTTATTGCCTGTATATAGTTATTATACTTTATATATATAGTTTTTCTTATATTAGTTATAATTTTTTTATTTTAGACAAAAAAGGGAAAATGTGATGATATTTTATTTGTGCTCCAATAAAGCTTACTTGGAGAACAGAGGAAAAAGCCAGCCACTATATTAGACATAGAGGCCAGGCAGTGGTAGCACACGCCTTTAATCCTAGCATTCAGGAGGCAGAGATTCATCCAGATCTCTGTGAGTTCAAAGCCACACTGGGAACAGAGCCATGTGTGGTGGCACACACCTTTAAATTCCAACATTAGTTAACCATAAAGGTCTGGCCGTCTGTACAGACAAACAGGAAGTGACAGAGCTAGGCAGAAAGAGGAAGTGATATAGCTGAGTGGAGAGAGGAAGTGAGGTGTCAGGGACAGAAAGGTATATAGGTGTGGATATACAGGAAGTGGGTCTCTCTGGAGGCTGAGGGTTGGTAAGGTGAGGTTGGCTGTGGCTTGTCCTATTCCTCTGATCTCTTGATTTTCACCCCAATATCTGGTTCCAGGTTTTTTTTTTATTAATAAGACTATTTAGCAATTCATCTTACAGACCAACAACTTTTTCACAATAAAAAATTAATGAAATGTCTGCAGTGTGTCTTTAAAAGACAGGTTATGAGGACTGGAAAAGATGGCTTGGTGGCTAAGAGCACTGACTGCTCTTCCAAAGGACCTAGGTTCAATTTCCAGCAACCACATGGTGGCTCACAAGTGTCTATAACTCATGCATGTGGTACACAGACATATGTGGGAAAAACACCAATACCCACAAAATAAATAAATAAATAATCTAAAAAGAACAGATTAGGAACAAAATCTTTTTACTGAAAAACAGCAGACTCTCTCCTTCTTCTCCATGTCTATATTAGGAGTCCTCAGCAAATAATGTGGTTTTTGTTTGTTTGTTTTGTTTTTTAAAACAAAGTAACTAACTCCAACAGTGTTTTATATATCTATATTGTATTTCTTTATTTATCAGTTTAAAAGTTTATATTTGCAATCTGCTGTCATGTAGCAAATTACCAACAAGAACAACAGCTTAAAACAACAAGTATTTATTGCCTCTCAGTTTCTACAGGTTAGGAGTTGAAGGCTCAATCCCCAGAACCCGCATGGTAAGAGAGAACTAATTGATGGTTCCTGCAAGTTGTCCTCTGACCTATACACAAACACCTGTGCACATTCAGGTGCACGCAGACACACACTCACCCCCGACTCTAAATAAATAAATAGATTTATAATTGTTAAAATTTTTTTTAAATGTATTATGTTTGTCACTGTAACCAAATATTTAACAGGAACACAGTAAAGGGGAAAGGAATCATTTTTTTGCTTATGGCTTCAGGGCTTCATTATTGGCTGGTACTATGTACTCAGGAAGAACTCAGAGAGTGGAAGAGACCCTTTACTTCTTGGAAGATCGGAAACAGAGAAATCTGATCCAGGAAAGGGTCAGGGCACGACATATCCCCAAGGACAGTCGTGATGACCTGCTTCTCCCAAAGGTCCCAACTCTGCTTTTCACCACCTCCCAAAAGTCATCATATTGTAAACCCATCAAGGGATTCATCTTGATTAGGCCAGAGACCTCTTGATCTAATTGTCTTTGGACACCATTGTTGGTTATTACCAAGGTTTGCTTCATTATTTCCACAGGTGTTAATTCAGTCAAGCTGAGAAGCCAGAATTAACCATCACAGTTGGTGATTCTGGCTCTGGGTGTAAGCATTTGAAGGCTTCCCTGCAGGAGGAGGACTGGTCATAAGATTGCTCACTCACATGTGTGTTGGCTTCTTGCTGTTTCTTGGCTAGAGTACTGAATACTACTTGTCCTCTCCTGTGTGGCTCATGACACAGCAGCTTGCTTTTCCACATCCAGTGGTCCAAGAGGGTATGAGTGTCAAGATGTGGTGTGCTGTGGGATGATGCTTTTGGGCACTAGTTTAATAAAATGTCAATTGGCCAGTAGCCAGGCAGGAAGTATAGGCAGGATAAGCAGACAAGGAGAATTCTGGGAAGAGGAAGGCTGAGTGGGGAGATGCCATCCCGCCATCCCTGGGAGCATGTATGTAATGGCACACAGGTAAAGCCACAGAAAATGTGGTGACATATAGATTAACAGAAATGGGCTGAGTTTAAATGTAGGAGCTAGTCAGTGGTAGGGCTGAGCTAATGGCCGAGCAGTTTTAATTAATATAAGCCTCTGTGTGTTTACTTGGGTCTGAGTGGCTGCTGACTGTGTGGGACACAAAAAAAACTCCAGCTACAGTGGTGCTTGCTATGATCCACTCTCCAAGGTTGGGTTTCGTTGCTAGCACTTTTGTCTGTTTTCACAAGTAAGTTTCTAAGTCCAGGTCATGCTGAGGAAGGGGAATTGCTCTCCAAACTCAAAGGAAGTATTATTAAAATACTTGTATTTTGTTATCATCACAGACTGTGCTTGATCTTTAACCTTGTGGATTCGGATTTAGCATTTTTATATTTCCACACTTTCTGTGCTACCCCTATCTGTCCAATAAGCTTAGGGTCAATGCTTTCATTACTGTGATATATAAGTAGCACAGATTGGAAGGCTAAGCAGCATCCTATGTTTACATATGTTCTTTACTTAAGCATTGTTTTATTTTTTCTTGTCCTGATTCCTATTTTTTTATTTGAGACTGGGTTGCCAATGAATTCCAAGGATCAAACTGTCTCCACCCTCTGCGTATTGGGATTACAGACATGTGCCACGCTGTCCAGCTTCTATGTGGGCATTAGGGATTCAAACTCCAGTTCTCACTCTTGCATGTGTGTACTTACTGGTTGCGCTCACTCCTCAGCTCCAACTGGCTTGTTTTTATCCATTTCTCTTACTGAAAGCTGTTTTTCCTCACTGGTTTCCTGCTGTCCATATTTAGAAATTTTCTAGGATCTCTTCACCCTTCTTTCATTCTTCTGTTGTTTTGGTCCTTGTGAATTTGTACTCATCATCCTCCTGTCTTGGTCTCGCATGCCCGTTGTGGGTGGCACCCTTTCGTGGGCTGGGTCCTAGGTTGTCTAAGAGTAGAGGAAGCAAGTTGGGAACAAAGAGAACAAAAAACAAGAAACCATGCGTTTATTCTCTCTGCTCTTGACTGCAGCTGTGATGTTTTGAGTTCCTGCCTTGATGTCCTTGCAGTAATGACTGTAGTCTGGAATTGTAAGCCAAATAAATCCTCTCTCTGTTGCTTCTCCACTGCACCTGTTGCATTTTATTGCAACAGAAATGAAACCAGAACACTAGGTATTACACTTTTTAGTCTTTGATTTTTCTCCACTAAAATATAATAAATGTTACTGTGTCCATAGTGTGAGAAGGAAGACTGAGGCAAAGGACAGACGAATCAGAGTTGGATCACCATCTCAGAATGGTGCTGAGAAAGAGCCATGTTTATGAGGGAAAAGCTGATAAAGAGCCATGTTTATGAGGGAAAAACAAGCTCACTGCTTCAGATGAGCATAGCCAGTGTTTGTTAAGAACCTGCTACTAAGAGATGAGGATGTAGCTCACAATAGAGCACTTGCCCAGCTTGTGTCCCCAGCATTCTCACCCACCAAAAAGGTCATATTATCAGCTGGGTGTGGTGGTTCACACCTATTATAATCCCAGTACTTGTGAAGTTGAGTCAGGAGGATCATGAGATATTTGGGGCCAGCCCAGACTACATATGGAGATCTTGTCTCCAAAGAAAAAAACAAAAGGCAAACAAAGACAACATATCACACTCTGAGATGAAAATAAGGTTTAAAGGCTATTTTAGAGTATCTGTACAGACAGACATGACAGTCACCACAGCAGAAGTCAAAAAGGCTGCAGCACCATGCAGACTTAGCTTTCAGCTCTCTGGTGGTCTGACCAGTATTAGGATATTTATAGGACTTACAAATGCAAATGACTGCAGGGGCCATCTGTGAGATGATGGTGTGTCTGTGATGTGTGGACTATAATACCATAGCCTCCCTCTTTAATCAAATGGAGCAACAAGTATTTCTCAACTCCAGTGGATGTCAGCACATCTGGTATAGTGTGGTCTCTCCTTCAGATCTGAAATCCCAATTTCATTTTCTATTTTTTTGTGACAGGATCTCAGGCAGCCTAGCCTACCCTTAAACTATAATCAAAACTAGTCTTGAGCTGGGTGATAGTGGCACATGTCTTTAATCCCAGCCCTTGGGAGGCAGAGGCAGGTGGATCTCTGTGAGTTCGAGGCCAGCCTGGTCTACAGAATAAATTCCAGGACAGCCAGGGCTACACAGAGAAACCCTTTCTCTAAAAAACAAAAACAAAAACAAAACAAAACAAAACAGAAAAAAAAAAAAACAACAAAAAAACCTAGCCTCGAACTCCTGATTTTCCTGCCTCCACCTCCCAAGGGCTGAGAATATAGGCTTGTACCACCATACCTAGCTTCAATTTTTCTTTCTTTTTTCTTTTTCTTTTTCTTTCTTTCTTTCTTCCTTCCTTCCTTCCTTCCTTCCTTCCTTCCTTCCTTCCTTCCTTCCTTCCTTCCTTTCTTTCTTTCTTTCTTTCTTTTTTCTTTTTTTTTTCTTTTTTGGTTTTTTGAGACAGGGTTTCTCTGTGTAACTTTTGGAGCCTGTCCTGGATCTTGCTGTATAGACCAGGCTGGTCTCGAACTCACAGAGATCCTGATTGCTGGGATCAAAAGTGTGAGCCACCACTGCTCGGCCTCTAGCTTCAATTTTTCAAAGACGCTTAATATTTTTTCAAGTATTGCATAAGTCAGGTTAATTATTTCTGTGAGCTAAGGAGGTCCAGTTTGTGAATGGTTATCTAGAAGAATGGACTGACTTCCTTTCTTTCTGGTAACCTGACACAGGTATGCTTCTCTCAGCATATATACTTGTTTTAGTTATTTTCTGAGTTTGGGGTAAGATATTGCTTAAATATCGAATCATTTTTAGACTGGAGAGATGGTTTAGTTGGCAAAATATTTGCTTTGCAGCCATGAAGACATCTAAGTTTGATTTCCAGCATTTCCCTACACAGCTGGGTGTGGTGGCAGAAGCTTGTAATCTGTGCTGGGGAGGGGGAGACCAATGGGTCCTGGGAACCCGCTGGCCTGCAGCCTGGACTTATTGGAAAGTATCCCGTCTTAGAGATAGAACCTGTTTTAAAAACAGGTATCTCCTGAGGAACTACTATACTGATGGGTATTCTTTGGCCCCCACATGCACATGTATGCATCTACATACACTTGTGAACATCTACCCACACATCACACAATATACCAACAAAATAATAGACTTCCTTAAGTAACATGAGGCCCTGAGTAAAGTTAAAAAGGAAGAGACAGTGATGTATTCATTTCCATCACTTGATCATTCCTTCTCAATTTTTATGAAATAATCAAATGATCAACAGAATATTAATTTTAGAGTTAACTTTTTTCCACAGCACACTTGTGACTAGGAAAGGACTGGCTAACCTCCTAGGGGCAGCATTCACAGGACACTTTTAACGTTTTTTTTTATTCTATTTCTTACCATTGATATTAATGTTTGGTTTTCTTCTTCTAAGTAATCAATTTGAAGTTTGTAGATGATGGACCCCATAAAAGGACTTGAATCAGAATTCTATTAGAACTGGAGAGTATGGTTGAAAAATCTAAGCAGGGTACATGGGAATCCTGGCTCTCATCATGACTGTCACCTGAGCCCTCCGGATGCATACATACCAGAAAGGCTAAGTCAAGGAGAATGCTTCAGCAGCGCGTTTATTAGGTTTTCTCATGGACAAGTGTATTCAGCTACTGACTGACAGGGATCCTATTTCAAGATAACTTCCAATAGTCACTAAAATCAAACACAGCCAGCTATAAACTTTAGAGACCACAGCAAAAATGCATCATATTTATTTACATTTGTACTACAAATCCAAGGAACAATATTTTAAAATTAAATTTAAGTATAGGACTAAATGATTTATAGGATTAATTAAAAGACTATCCTAGAGTGTTTGGTGCGCAGGGTGTTATATCAATATTGCATGGATTTCTGCTTGGGGCAATTTGCTTGTTTGAGGGTGACAACCATAGGTGCCACCACACTGCAGAGTAGTAGCAGCCAATGTCTCATCATGTACCTCTTGTGAGCGTGAATTGCCCAGTGTTTTCGTCTAGCTTGAGGTTTAGCATTAAGAACCCAGACATACCAGCTTTAATTAAAATGTGGCTAATTAAAAAATTATACTGTTTTGACAATGTATAATTATTTATCTAAATTTTTTTTTCTTTTTTCGAGACAGGGTTTCTCCGTGCAGCTTTGTGCCTTTTCTGGAACTTACTTGGTAGCCCAGGCTGACCTCGAACTCACAGAGATCCGCCTGGCTCTGCCTCCCGAGTGCTGGGATTAAAGGCGTGCCCACCACCGCCCGGCTGTAGTTTCTAATACAGTACAGTTTATGATAAAAGTGTAATCTTTAAAAGCCCAGCCGTTTATAGATAGGATAGTGGGAGCAGAAGGCACAGGGATCATGAGCAATCAAAGTGGAAACGTAAGTCCTGTTAGGTGTGGAAACTACACAAAAAACATAGCTCTGGGCTTGTTGGCAGAAATATAAGCTGCATAGTTCTTATTTTTAAAAATGTTAAACATTTCATAGGTATGTGTATTCCTGAGTGTAAGTTTGTGTACTGTGGGTACACGCAGGGGCCCAGAAGGGTCAGAAGAAAGCCCCGGATCCCCCGAATCTGGAATTAAAAGTTGAAGTGACCTGCCATGTGCATGTGGGGACTTGAACCCAGGTGTTCTGCAGGAGCAGTAAACACTTAATCGCTGAGCCATCTCTCCAGATCCTCAGGGTTCTTACTAACTACTAAAATAAAGCCTACAGTTTTATCAAAGTACATATGACTTGTTTTGCACTGAAGTACAAATGGAAAATTTGTACCTTGTAGATCTTGTTATGAAGGCACAAAACAAAGTTTGTGTCATCCTTTTAGTCATAAAAGATGTCTGAATGTTTCTCACATGGTCATTTCGACATAGGCTTTTGACCTATGTAATGATCCAAGAAAGTAATGATAAGTGGACTTCTGTGAAGGAATGTAGAATAATTTTGTAATTTGGGGAGAGTGGTGATGTGAACAAGGACTCTTTGCCTCCGAGTATCCCATTTGATAAACAGTGACAGAAATACAAACACATTTTAAAGGTCACAGACCTGAGATCTCACTTTTATTCATGTAGCTGGTATTATTGGCTTAATGACTTGCATATTGGTTTCATGTGTGCCCTAGAAGTTTCATGAATATTTCATCACTGGCTAGATAGTCCATAAGTAATAATAGATAACGTACATGTCTACTTGATCTGGTCAAATTCTAAAGCAAAAACCAACCACAAAATTTCCAACTTCTTTCTTTCATGAGAACTTGTGTGCGACATTAATTTGGAGTGGGTGAGGAGTCTCTCCAAAGGTGGGGAAAAGAATGACTCCTTTATTGAGGCTCCCTGGGGAAGACAACATAAAGTGTTATTATGGACATTTCCCCAGGATTTAAATGTCTTGAAACCCCAACCATACCCTCTCTTTTATGAGCAAACAGGTAGACAACTTGGCTGACAAAGAAAAGATGGTCAGGCCAGCAGGAACATGAGGTGTTTGCTCCAGAGAGAGTCGGGCAGCTTTCCCAAAGTCCCAGACCCAAGATCTGACTCCATAGTCCACATGCAACCTGGTCAGTGTGGCAGACACAGAAGCACAGTCTGAAGGCTGAAAGAGAAGCCAGATGGTGGTGGCACACGCCTTTAATCCCAGCACTTGGTAGGCAGAGGCAGGTGGATCTCTGTGAGTTTGAGGCCAGCCTGGACTACAGAGCAAGTTCCAGGACATCCAGGGCTATACAGAGAAACCTTGTCTTGAAAAACCAAAAACCTGATGAAAAAAAAAAAAAAGTTCAAAGAGGTATCATAGACCATGCCACAGAATGAAACATCTCATGTGGCACTCCAGTTTTCCACAGAAGAAACTGTGGCACCTTACTACTAATTTGCTTTCTGATGATAATAATGGGTGAAACTGTTGAGTTAATTTAATTCTTTGCTTAGTATATTACAGACTTTCATATTTTTATAAAGGAGCAAAAGGATGCTGTGGTTATTATTAGTGGTTTGTGGTAAGGATGTTGCTGGCAGGGGAATCATCAATGTGTTTTTCTAAGTTCCCTGTATTTTCTCCAATGCCACCATCTCCCTGTGTGTGAGTGTGTGTATGTGTATATGTGTATGCACATTCACAATCACGTGTGAAAGGAAGCTAGAGGTTGATGTTAGATGTTTATTTAATCCCTGCCCACCCTAGGTTTTGAAGCAGGCTCTTCTACTGGCCCTGAACCTGGAGTTTACTGTTTGGCAAGTCTGTCTAGCCAGTGAGATCTATGATCTGTATCCATCTCCCCAGGGCTGGGATTATACCTATATGCCACTGTGCCTGGATTTCTGTGTGGGGGCTTGTGATCCAAATTCAGGTCCATTTGCTTTTGAAGCAAGCACTTTACCAACTGAACCATCTCCCCACCTCCTGCCCTAATTCCCTTTTATATGCTAATTAAATTGTTGAGAAATATTAGAGGTATACATTAGGAGTATAAGGTGCCTCCAAACTAGCCTACATTTTACTCATTCAGTTGGAGATACTTCTGTTTTCTAAAACAGTGGTAGAGGTGGCTCAATTACCAGAAGAGATCAGTAGATAGATCTGAAATTCTGAACTGCAAGGTTCTCTATGTTTGTTTACTAAGTCTCCTGAAATGTGACACTGTCTACTTTTCTTTTGGACAGAAACAAACACTCAGTATTTAGTTTTCACAAGGAAAATCTCTCTGCCTTTCATGTAGTCAAACTCGCCCTCCTTCCCTGTCTCCAGCCCTGTCTGGTCAGAGGTACCTCATCCACAGGGTTGATTTGTGCCATACAGCTTTTTCTTACGAGAGTTCTTTTTCCAGGATGAAAATCTTAGAGATTCCTTCTTTAATGTGGGTGCCAGTGTTTACTCATCTTTAAGCAGGAAGTTCTGTTTGTGTTTACCATGTGTGGTTCCTACTGACTCTAGTATGCAATGGGCAGAAATGGGCTCAGATGGTCCCTTCTCAAGTTCTCCAGCAGGTAATGTTCAGTGGTGTGGCAGCAGCCACAGGAAGTGCCAGAGTACATTGCAATAGAGTATACAAGGCTCAGTGGATAAAGTGACTGACAGAGTTCAGATCCCTCATGAGATCAGACACAGCAGCTGCCTGTTACCCCAGCACTAGGAAGGCAGAGACGGGATCCGTAGGACATGCTAACTAGCTAGATTAGCTGGAAACAGCAAGCTCTGTGTTCAGTGAGAGACCATTTGTTAATAAACAAAGTAGAGACAGATTTTGAGAAAGACACCAGCATCATCTTTGGGCCTCTACACACAAGCTCACATATGTACACATATAACACATACCCCCCCACACACACACAAAGTGCAAAGGGGCTTATTATGCACTGTAAGGGGCTATAGACTCATTTTAATGTCAGTTTGAACTGGCTGCCTATGAAATCTCAGTACCTTCAAATTATTCTAACTCCTCTCCATCAGGATGATTATTTATTAGATGTAAGGAATGGAACAAGAAATTATGTAATTAAATTTTTTCAGTTTGTTGTGTTGGCTTTTCCTGGGTAGACATGAATAAAGGTCTATATGGAGAGCATCAGTGACAGACCAAAGGAATGATTCTGCCCAAGCCCAGCTTGGTGAACCAATGGATTTATTGTTATTACTGGTGTAGACAAATTTCTAAATGGTCTTATTAAATAAGAAACACAGAGCAAAATATAGGGGTGAAAGCCTTAGAGATCAGGGAAATAGTGAAAGTCACCAGCTAACCTTAGCTCACCATGTCGCCATAGCTTCCCAAGAGAGAGCTACTTCCTGTCTACTCATGCTTTTATTGCCTTGCTGTTCTGCCCTCTCATTGGCTCTTAACCCAGCTACCTCACTTCCTTGTTACTGCCTGTCTGTACAGACCTCCAGGTCTCTGTGGTTGGTAATGGGATTAAAGGCACCTGTCACCATGCTTGGCTGTTCCCTAGTGTGCACTTGAACACACAGAGATCCTGCCTGCCACGTGATAGGATTAAGGGCATGTGCTACCATTGCCTGACTTCTGTTTACTTAAAAATGGCTGGCCTTTCCCCCTTGATCTCTAGGCATGCTTTATTTATTAATATACAAATAAAATATCACCACATTTCAGCACAAATAAAATATCACCACATACTGGAACATGGATAAGGAGTTGGTTACTTATAAGAGGATGGGTGACCCTCAAACAGTTACATTATCAAAATATCCCACACAGCATGCTTGTGACTTCCTCATAGCTGCAAAAGTAGAAGCCCCCTTCAGTTAACATTCGATCTCTACATATGCTGGCACTTCCTGAGACCAAGAGCATTAGGGTAGGATTATATACATCTGGGAGAGCAGTTCAGGAACAAGGGCCTAGACTCTCAGATGAAGGTCTAATGACCCTTCCCATCCCTCCTATGGGGGAACTTCAACAGGACTGATCTTGGGTTGCATTCATGTGGGTAGTCAATTGCTCTGATGCAGATAGCCATGCTATGATCAAAGGCAGCATTCTACAGCACATTTGATTTGAATGCTTGAAAGAACTCCTTGTTCTCCTCTAGTAGGCATTAAGGAAGAAAATGCTTATTATTGAAAGACATTAGCACTTAGGGTTAATATTACTTCCTTTCAGGCTGATATAAAATTTAGAAATAGTAACAAAATGCTTAGCATGCTACATTCATGTTGATCTGTTGCTACATATTATATCTATTGTCTTAACAGCAAAATAATCTTTGATTCCATGAATGAGATTTCTCTGGCTTTATATGGGAGATTTCTAGACTATTTTATGGTTCTGAAAGACAGGGAGGGTAGATTCATAAACTCAGATTCTCAAGTCTGTCCTTGTAGGTAAGTAAGATTGTATATCCTTCAAAGGCTTTGGTTGCCTTTCCCTGTGATTTCCAAATAGTTTGTAAACTCTCCATAAACAGGTATCTTCCAGGATTTCTTTAAAATGAATACATTTTAATGTGAACAGGCAGCATAGAAACATTGCTATAACTAAGATCTAACCAATGGGAGAACAAAGGATGGCGTATCTCATGGCAATTTTACATTGCTAATATGTAACAAATTATATTTATTCCTAAATGTGCTTCTCTCCAATGCATATTTAGGATGGGACTTCCCCAAATCCTCTATTCTTTCTATTCATTATTGATATACTGTATAGTGTATAAAGTATGTTCTTTTATTTCTTCCATAAAGTAATTCTAGTACAGGATCTCACGAAATATTTTCAGTTCTTATCCACTCATTTCTATCTTGTTGAAAGTTTTCATTCTAATGAGGTTTTTCTAGGTTGGAGCTACTCCCTGCAGTTTGGGATTATTTTCAATTCTTTCCACCCAAAGCACTGATAAAGTGCTAACTGACAAAGGTTCAGGACCAATCCTTTAAGATCGTGAGAATGTCCAACTTCCAGTTGGCATATGAGGGAAAGACGACTTCATTCTAGAGGTGGAGAAATATGTAGAAAAGGAATGAGGCTACATACAAAAGGATGTAGTAGGAGAGAGCAGTGGGGTGGAGAGTGAGAGAACCAAACAGCCCAGAAGATGGAAGTACAGAGATAGACGCAGATATCCGTCTAACCATGGACAGACACACAGACGCATAGGTCATAGGGGTGTGTGTGTGTGTGTGTGAACACTGTTAGTGTATACCCATTTCAGTGTCTATTTAAAAATTCGCTTTTAGCAAGTTGTGGTAGCACATGTCTGTAATCCCAGCACTCTGAAGGCTGAGGTAGAAGGATCACAAGTTCCAAGTCAGCCAGACTGCATAGAGTTCCAGATCAGCCTGAGTTACATGAGAAGATATTGTCCAAAAATATACAATTCACCATTAGAACTGTATAGTAATTAATAACATATACTTAGTTGTAGATAGCACATACAGACAGGTTTTATTTAATTGTACACAGTATGTTAGAACAAGCAGAAGTTTGAAAAGCAGGCCAATCTGGGTTCAGTTATAACCTATGAAACCTGGAGTCATTGGGTTATTTTGCCTTTAGTTTCCTTTTGTGTGAAATGGGGCTAATACTAAAATATTTCAGACATGTACAAGTTTTGGAAGTATGCAAAATGTGTTGCAGAGAGTATGCATGAAACAAACCAAAGATATTTTTGTAAGATCATGTAGTTCAATTAGTCATAAGTAACTAATGTTTCTCTTTTGGATCCTTGACATTAACTATCAGGGAGTGTGCATTTCCTCGCTTTGTATGTTCTATATTTTATCATTAAACACGAATATTTAATATTCAGACCAATGACAAAAGTAATTATGAAATTTTATTTAATTACTTCTTTTTTTGCCACCAGCATCACCTCAGCTCAGTGATCAAGCTCATATCTTGGAAGAGAAGCTCTCAGCATATGTCCCTAGCATGGTGTGCCAGGACACACCATCACTTAGTAAGTAATCTTGCCCAAAACACATACCTTGATCTAATAATGAGAAAGCACAAAGAAATCCAGATTGGAGGATAGTGTATAAAAACAAATGGACCTTATTCTAAAATAATGTTAATGTTGAAACAGTCTGAGCAATTTTTAAGATTGAAGCAGATTCACAGATAGAATAACTGAATGCAGTGAATGAATTCTGGGTTTTTATTTTAAAGTGACTACTTATTTAGTGTGTATGTGAATATGTGTGCACGCATGCTCATGCACTCAAGACTGCACATAAAACACAAGCGGATATCCAAGGACAGCTTTTGGGAGTTGGTTCTCTCCTTCCACCTTGTGGGTCTGGGAATGGAACTCAGTCATCAGGCGGGGAGCAAGCATCTTTATCTGCTGATTCTGCTTTGTTTGTAGTGACCGGCCTTGAGTTGACTGTAGCTGAGCTCCGGCTGTATTGCTTCTTCTCTGAGTGCTGGAATCCTGGGTGTGCACCATCACATCCAGTTTAGTGAGTGATTCTGGGTTGGACTTTAGAGGAGAGATAACTTTTGTACAAAGATCAGTTTGGGGGCACTAGAGAGATGGCTTAACTGGTAAAATGTTTGCCATGCAAGCATGAGGACCTGAGTTCACATTTCCACAACTCATATCAAAGCTTCACCTGGCTGGGCACATGTGTAACCCCAGTGCTGTGAGTGGGTGGAGATAGAAGTGATCCCTGAAACTCCTTGGCCAGCTAGCTTAGCCCATTGGTGAGTCCGAGTCCAGCCAGACCCTGTCTCAAGAAAAAAGAAAGGTGTAAAGTGATTGAAGAAGATGCCTGGCCTCTGCCTCTGAGCTCCTGACCTCTGCCTCTGAGCTTACGCTCCTTGAACATGCAGATACACTACTCACTGGTTCACACATACAAATCATTATTGAGAAATTGGTAGTTTGAATATGGACAGTGTATTCATATAATATTTGTTAATGTTAGGTTTCCCACATGTGGGAAAGAACCTCTCTCTCTCTCTCTCTCTCTCTCTCTCTCTCTCTCTCTCTCTCTCTCTCTCTCCATACATACACACACACACACACACACACACACACACACACACACGCACGATGAGTATTGCAGACAATAACAGTAGATACTGAGACAGACAGAGTAAGTACTGAGGCAGTTGTGTCAAACCTGATGGCGCAGTGCTGTGGATGGTTGGTTGATAAATAAAACCCTGATTGGCCAGGAGCCAGGCAGGAAGTATAGGCGGGACTAACAGAGAAGAGAATTCTGGGAAGTGGAAGGCTGAGGCAGAGAGACGCTGCCAGCCGCCGCCATGAGAAGATGTAAGATACGGGTGAGCCACGAGGGAATTTATAGATTAATAGGAATGGGTTAATTTAAGATATAAGAACAGCTAGCAAGAAGCCTGAACCATTAGACCAAACAGTTTAAGTAATATAAGCATCTGTGTGTATTTTATAAGTGGGCTGCAGAACTTCCGGGGGCTTGGTGGGACCTGGAGAGAAGCTCTCCAGCTACAGCATACTGTAAATTTGAAGTTAAAAAGGGTTTTTTGTATGTTTGTTGTTTTTAAGAAAAACTATTTTGAAGCTGAGGCAGGAGGATTGCTGAGTTTGATGCCAGCCTAGGCTACAAAGTGAGTCCCTATAACAAGAAAAACCAAAATGAAACAAAATCTTGTTTTGTAGAAAGTAATTGATCTCTTGATGCAACTGTTTTTCTTAAAGTAGGATTGACTTAGAAAGAGCTAATTAGTTCAAATCAGGCTCAAGTGTGCCCTTGTCAATGTATGAATATTGATTTATCATAATCGATTCTAGATTTTTTTAAAAATAATTTATTTAAGTTTATCTTATGTGCATTGGTGTGAAAGTGTCAGGTCCCCTGGAATTTGAGTTACAGACAGTTGTGAGCTGCCAAGTGGTTGCTGGGAATTGAACTCAGGTTCTCTGGATGAGCCCCCAGTGCTCTTAACCTCTGAGCCATCTCTCCAGCTGCTAATTTTTTTTTTTTGAGACAGGGTTTCTCTTTGTAGCTTTGTGCCTTTCCTGGAACTCACTCTGTAGCCCAGGCTGGCCTCGAACTCACAAAGATCCGCCTGCCTCTGCCTCCCGAGTGCTGGGATTAAAGGCATGCACCACCACCACCCGGCTTGATTCTGTATTCTTATGTATGTCCTTGAGAGAAGTAGTGAGGATGAGGAATTCTCTCTCATTCTTTTAATGGGTGCCTCCTCCAGCCAAGCATATGGTTATGGATAGATCTGCATGTAAAAGTTTACATTATTAATGAGTAACTAGAAAGCAGTAGCAACAGTGAATGGTTTTAAAACATACATAGGCAAATTTGGATCCAGCAAATAAAAGTAAAACCTTTGAAAAAATAAACTCCAATTTAGTACATTGGTTTTCACAGCCAAATATTAAAATATATTAACAATTAACAAAAAATATATATTACAATTTATTTAAAGTGTTTTAAATGCCTACCAGTCATAATTCTCTGGAACCTGGAAACAAGATTAAATATGTGTGTTGTAAAAGCACATGTATGTGTGGGTGTGGTGGGTGTGCCTGTGCATTCAGAGTCCTGAGGAAGATATCAGGTGTCTTGTTCTATGACTCTCCCCCTTATTCCTTTAGAAAAGGGCTCTCATTGAACCTGAAGCTAGGATACTGGCCAGAAAGACCTAGCAACAATTTTGCCTCCATCCCTTCCCCCTAGAGACTCTTCTATCCATCAGTGGTTACAATGCAGCCACTCCCAGATTTTTATGGATGCTGGGATCCAGACTCAGGTCCTCTGCTGTGCAGCAAGTGCTATAACTCACTGGAACTTCT
>CABHPP010148269.1:25627-58127 GCA_902168425.1 Peromyscus attwateri | reverse complement strand
GGAACCCAGTGGCCATCAGACCCTGGAGGACTCACTGAACCAAGCTGTGGGACACTGGCAAGGTGCCCTGGTTTTCCTGGGGTGCTGGGTAAGCACCCCATAAAATGCCTTTTTGTAAATCCCTCTAACCCACCCTGATCTTACTTTAATAAATACTTCCTCAGGCATTATTTACAAGCCCACATAATTTACCTATGCTATTTGGCAAAGCAACTTCGCAAAAGAAAGTGAATGAATAAATACTTCATAACTGCTGGTGGAGCAGACTGGGTCCTGTAATGAAGAAAAGATTTATGTCACCTTATTTCAGCCCAAATAGCGGCAGCCTCGGCTTGTCTCAGCCCAGTGCTTCTATTTAAATGTTACTTTCATATATTATGTGGCATTAATTTAACTATAGCTCATTAAGGCAGAATGAAATGGTTAAATTAACTTATCAACCCATAATGATGATGAATGAGGTATTAATTCAGATACAAGCTGGGCAATTTGCAAGTTTACGCATTCTGATGGTTCTCAAATAACATTTTGAATAGCGGGTCAGCGCCTCAATCAATTACATAAGCATGTAAAGTCGGTCTCTCGGAAAAAAATCCTTCTTCATGCATATACATTAAAACATGTTCGCAATTATCCTCGGAAATTGCCTTCATTGGATTAAGCAGCAGCCTTGGACGCGGGTTCTGATCTTCCCTGGGCTTTTATTAAAGCTCTGAGCAGCTTTGGCAATAACAGAGTGGATGGGCTGTTTGTTTAAAGAGTGTTTACCAAAGAGAGGGGCCGGCGGGGCGCGCGGGTGGATAAACACAGACCCACCTCCTAGCCGAAGTTGTTATCTGTGGCAGGCTTGCGGGAGGCCTGGGAGGGAGCCCTGACCGCTCACTCCCCAGGTTCCAGGGTTCGGCTTTCAGGGCGGGTAATTACTAGCCGCCACAAAGCCAGCCGTGGGTGCGGGTTGTGTTCGCCAGAGACACACTGCATATGAGACAGTGTTCACCCAACTTTCAGACTTGGGTGAAGGCCGCCTGCGTACCGCAGGCAACCTCTCGCGACCTGTGATTCCAACAAGCCAAACCTGGAGGCGAATTAGTCCTTAGGACAGGGCTCAAACCGGGGGATTTAATTAACCCTTTGCAGAAGCTGAGCTAGGGCAATGGAGACTCGCTTTTTCCACCCCCACACTAAGACTGATGGCGAAACTATGAAAGTCTCTTGTTGGGTTAGTTAGATTTTCTTTTTTAATCTCCCCCCCGGGGGGAGGGGAAGGAGCGGAGCCCAAGTTCCACTTGGGAGTGGAAGCTGGATGAGGACAAGACTTGGCACCTGCCGCCTCTACTTACCCCTCCCAAGCAGGACTTGTTTATCCCTGAACTGAGGCCTAATTCAGGTTTTTTCAATTAGGTCGAGGACTGAAGGTGGTTTTTTTTTTTTTTTGGGGGGGGGAGGAGGGGATTAAAAGAGTTCGTCCGGATTTTCGTATTATTTTGAAGAAATTTCGATCAGATACACCCACTTAGCAGTTCAGCAAGTTCAATTTGCTAGATGCTATTAAAGCAGATACTAACTCATTTAATTCAAACCACAGGCTTAGGACTTAGTTTCTCTCACATCTCCATTTTTCTGAGGTGTAAATTGGTTGTGATACGAATGTTTTTTTTCTAAGTGCAAGACCAGAGGTCGACATTGTGCTACCCAGATCCTGAGTGAGGCTCCCAAGCCCTGGAGCTAAGCCATCCCAGGAAGGTCCTCATCAAAGAGACGGGTGTGCATGCAGGTGACACAGAAGCCCAGTCCGAGGGTAGACCCATCACCCTAGGGTTAGATTTGTGTCTTTGTGCACAAAACTGGAAGGACCCTGGCTTGTTCCCAAGCAGTTTTTCCTCCTGCGCTGGCAGAAGGTAGCAATTCAGGACACCAAGGTTTAGGATTCAGTTGCTTCACAGTACCACAGGTTGGGGTATTTTGCAAACTGTTTTGTTGTGGTTGTTGTTGATGGTGTTGTCGTTGCTGTTCTTTTTTGTTGTTGTTTGTTTGTTTTTTTCTTCTCTTCCCTTTGGGCCTCCAGTCCTAGGAGGGCTCCCTGGGTGGCCACTTCCAGCTGGGTGTGCTTCTACTTTTTCGGGTGGGGCCCTGGCCTGGCTACGCAGCCCCCCTGCTTCCCCCCACATTCCACACCAGGCGCTGTCACGGTGAGTCTCCCCCAGCACAGTAGAGACAAGTACAACAAGTAACATAGCCAGGGCCCAGATTCCACGGAGGCTCAGATTTCTTGGTCTCCCTGTCTCTTCCCTTTGGGACATTCCGGTCCCTGCTCCAAACTGGACATGCAGGTTCCCTGTGGTCTCCAGGAGGGACAGACTGGAGAACAAAGCCAAGAAATGCAAAAGAGAAAAGACTTAAGCAGATCTCTGCAGAGCCTGTTGGAGTCTTCCCCTGCAGGATCTCCTTACTGCAAAGCTGGCCAATGCTTCTCCCTGTCTATCCCAGGTCGTCTGGGGGGGGGGGGGGGAGGGGCAGCAATTAATGCTTTGTAAAAGCTAGTTACCCCACGCAGGTGCATGAAGTCAGTGGCAGTGAGGAGCAAGCAATGGCTGTTTGATTCCAGGGTAGCCCATCTCTGAAAAGAACATTGCTTTGCTTAAAATCAAGAGTTCCCAAAGAGTGCGTGAAATGAGAGGTTCAGGGTCAAACGACTGGTAAGAACCCAACCTGCTTCTCTGACTACCAGACTATGTTGAGAAACATGTGGAATCATTGTCTGGAGTGATGGTCAGGAACAATTCCCAGCTCCTCTGCCTGGTCCGCCACCTCTAGTCAACTGTTGAGCCCATGTTTTTGGAATCCTTCCTTATTTCCTCTTGCACCTCAGAGAGTCTTCCCTCACACTGAGTGGTCATTGGTGGCAGGAGAGGGTAAGTACAAGCCCTGGGTCTTTTTTTTTTTCTTTTTTTCTTTTTCTTTTTCGAGACAGGGTTTCTCTGTGTAGCTTTGCGCCTTTCCTGGAACTCACTTTGGAGACCAGGCTGGCCTCGAACTCACAGAGATCCACCTGCCTCTGCCTCCCAAGTGCTGGGATTAAAGGCGTGCGCCACCACCGCCCGGCCCTTTTTTTTTTTAATTTATTTTTTATTTATTTTTTTTTTTTTAAGCCCTGGGTCTTGCTGGGTGTCCCTAGGGTCTCCATCACAGTGGAAGCTCAAGAATGCTTGTTGACTGAACAAATGAGTAAATGATGGGGCTAGAAGAAAGACCAACGACTCCAGACGAACTCAGGGCTGGTGCTGGAATGGTGGGCATAGGCACCACCAATAAAGGCCACGGGAGTTCCATTCAGGGGAAGAAACATACAAAAGAAAAACCACCCCCAAACTATGTGCCTCAGCTGCTTAACTGGAAATCCTTAACCAGAAAGGGAGAGATGGCGATCTCAGGTAGTAACCCAAGCTCAGGTTCTGGTTGTATGGGGTCTCCAGTGAGGAAGGGTGCTGGAAAAGGGTTGTGCAAGTGCTGGAGGCTGCTGAATTCCTTTTTAGATCAGGTTCTAATCACATAAATTGTCAGAAGTCTCAAATTCTCCAGCACTTTCAGATGCACCAAAAAAAAAAAAAAAAAATGAAATCCCAAATAACCACAGGGGAAGTGGTCCTGAGACAGCCCTGGTTCTTCTGCTTCTAGGGTCCCCAGAAGAGAGAAATGGAGAGTCAAATGAGGCATTGCTTGGAACCCAACCAGATCTCCAAGTGCATAGCAGGAAGACCTGCACCCAGAGTATTGGGTGGGATGGAGTGTATAGATGAAGCCTCTTTTTTTTTTAAAGATTTATTTATTTATTTATTATGTATACAGCATATATGACTGCAGGCCAGAAGAGGGCACCAGATCTCATTACAGATGGTTGTGAGCCACCATGTGGTTGGTGGGAATTGAACTCAGGACCTCTGGAAGAGCAGTCAGTGCTCTTAACCTCTGAGCCATTTCTCCAGCCTAGATGAAGCCTCTTACACAGCCTGCTCCAGGGCAAGTGAAAGAGGTGGGCTGGGGTGGGAAAACCCAAGCATATACATATAAGTCTTCTTAAAAGTTAATTCAGTTCTTTGAGATAGGCCTGCCTGTAGTCACAACACGGCCTTGAACTTGCCACGTAGCTAAGGATAGCCTGACCGTATGAGCCTCCTGCTTCTCCCTTCTGAATTATAGATGTGGATCACCACACTTGATTTTATACAGTCCTAGGGACTGAACCAGGGCTTCATAAATGCTAGGTAAATACTCTAGCAACTGAGCTACACCTTCTGCCTAAGTGCCTTGTTTGAAGGCCTCTGGCTTTAGGGGGTCCTGGCCAGATCGTGCAGATTCCTATTGTGACAGGCTCTGTCATGTCCTTCTTCTCCTTCTCCACCTCCTCCTCCTCCTTTGGGGAGACAGAGTTTCTCTGTGTAGCCCTGGCTGTTCTGGAACTTGCTGTGTTGTGTAGACCACAGGCTGGCCTCAAACTTAGAGATCCATTTGCCTCTGCCTCCCGAGTGCTGGAATTACAGGCGTGCACCACCACCACCACATGGCTTTTCCATCCTGTCTTCTAAGGGTGCCCCAGGCCCTCCCCTAGCAGATACACTTCCAATGGAATAGCTTCCTGATATTGGTCTGCTCATTTTCAGTGTGGTTATAATCAAGCTGCTGTTCTTTCTGCGTCTGTTTCTCAACTGTAAAATAAGGATAGTGATAGCTTTATCTCAGTGGGTTGTTGGAAAGATGGGGCCCATGGATGTGAAGTTCACACTAAGGCCTGGCTGCGGAATTCTGTGGCTGGTCCTTCCAGGTCAGTAGGAAAGAGGGACATGTTTACCATGTTGGCCCCTTTCCTCATCCTTTGTGTGCTGCCCTCAGTGTCTTCAGAGGCTGAGGCCAGTGTGCTACAGGGTGCTTGGGCTAGGCCTGAGGTCATAAGGAAGAGACACACTACATGCTCAGATATCTGTTCAGAGTTGGGCTGTGGGTAGGGCGAGGTGGGAGGCATCACTTGCAAGAAAGAGGATACCTTATTTTGAGCATTTATTATGTTCATGGCACTGTACTAGGCAGGGGAAACCTGAGAAGGGAAATATCTGAGGAGCAAAGATAAATTCTCTTCAGTTAATCTGAAGAAATACTTACTTGGCCTATGTATTATTATTCTATGGGTTTTTTGTTGTTGTTGTTGTTGTTTCTAAGAAACAGAATCTAAGAGTTGTTAAGCAAGTTGCCCAAAGCCACACAGCTATAATATCCAGAAGCAAGGTTACAATCTTCAGCCTGATCCTGTCTTCTCTTCCCTGCCCAGTTGGTTTGGTGAAAGACTTCGTGATGGGAAGGATGAGGGATCCAGCTGAGGCTATGTTTTGCCTCCCTTACCAACAGTCCCACTTGCTGTCCTTCAAAATTAAAGCAGTGGGATGTTGGGCTCTTTCTGTCCAGGGCTCTGGTAGTCGATATTTTTGCATCTTTACATTTCTGCTTTCTCCTCTGTAAAGTGGGTATAAAAATAGGAATCTGTTTCATTATGTTGTCAGGCTTATTGGAGACAATAAAACCATTTAAAGTTTGATTGAAGTCAGTAGTTCCCATCTCCACCATGTTCAAGAGAAACTCCACTAGGCAGGAGGTGGGTGTGAGTAAGATCAATTGTGTGGGCCTCTTCTGTCTATTTCCTGTCTGAGCCCTTTAAAAGCCAAGGGTTTCACGGATGTTCTCCATGAGCAGGAGCCCATGGCTAGGAAGTTTCCCTGGAACCTCCAGGAAGCAAGTGACCTGAGTTTCCAGAGAAATGTGTGTGCCTTTGGAATATCCTGGGAAGCAGGTGGGTCTCACAGTGAAGAATTCAGAGATACTGGCATGTCTGCATGCCTAGGTATTTTGTCTATCTGCCTTTTCTTTGCAATTCATTAGTAAACCAGGACTTGGACTATGGAGCTCAAGTTCTTGAGAGACTGCTCCAGGTACATGGTCTCAGAGAGCCCCCATCTTCCTAGCCCAGATTTTGCCTCATCATTAGTGGCTACCACGGGATAGTGGTGCCAAATCCATGCCAAGGCTTTACCACTCTAGTGAATCAGCAGAGACCTGGGATTGGTGGTGGAGCCTGCCTGGTGAGGACAGCCTGGGGCGAGGACTGCTCTTACCCAAGTGAGCAGCCTCTATCTATATCTGCATTATCTACTTACTATGAGAATTCTGGGAAGTTACATAATTAACCCTCTGTACCTCACTATGCTTCTCTGAATAATGAGGATAAACAACAGTCCCGCCTCACAGATGGGCTGTAGGGATTTTGTGGGTTTTATCATGTAAGCCGTGCCTTCCTTTTAGGCACAAATGTGATCTCTCTGTATGCACACACTGAGGCAAATCCAAACTCCCTTCTCATTCACACCACAGTCAGCAGGAGATACTGTGGGTTTAGGGTCTGCCACAGTTAGATCCATAGAATAGGTGATCACAGTTAGGTCAAAGACTTAAAAAACGCCAAGAGTGGATGGGTATAGTTTACAATAACCTTAATATTTTCTGAATATCCAGGTGAAAGGAACTCAAAGGTTTCAAATACAAAGTAATAATAGGGTATGGAAAAATGAGTTGCTTTGAGTTAATAAGTAAATTCCTTATATACATATGGAAATATCAGACTGTGCCTCCTGAATATCTACAATTTTGTGTGCTGATAAAGACGTTTAAAGAAGTTTAAAGAAACTATCCTGATTTGCATATCATGCAGTATATACATGTCTTACCACACTCTGCTCCATAACTTGTACAATTAAATAAATAACAATAAAAATATTAAGAGAGTTGCAACAATGGGAAATTCTTTTTGCTTCTATAATGCTTCATATAATGCTTGGTATGAAAAAACTTAAAAAAAAATGAAGGGGCTAGAGAGATGGTTCAGTGGTTAAGAGCACTGTGATTAAGAGTGGTTAAGAGTGGTCTGAGAGGACCCAGATTCCTTTCCCAGCATTCACATGGCACCTCACAACTGTCTGTAACTCCAGTTCCAGGGGATCTGACACCTTCACACAGACACACATTCAGGAAAAACACCATTTCTTATAAAAAAGAAATCAAGGCAGCAATAATCACTTTCTCCTTTCAGAAATGTATTTCAAAGACAACAAAATGTAGGGAACACATGCCTCTTTGTACATGGCCCATTGAAAATAGTTCCTGTATCACAGTGGGAGACATCTGCTGTACTCTATGGTCTCTGAAGCATTTTGGGGTAAGTCCACCAACCTTCGTGATTCCCAAGTGTCTCATCTGTAAGATGGGGATGATGAGAATAATAGTCCTTGGGAGGATCTTTGTGAAAATTAAAGGAAGTATGTGTTGGAGAACCAGCAGCTGGCAACAGACGAGAGTAGAACCAACAATTTGCTGTGTGTTGGGGGGCAGGAGACAAATAACAAAATAAAACAACTCTCCAACCAAACCTAAGGAAAAAGGAGGAACCCCAAACAACAGACATTTCCCATGCAGATTCCTTGAGGACCCTTTGAGACCCTCAGAGCAAGAGACTCAGTTCAGACACACTTTAAAGTGAGTTTCGAGGAGGGGTTCAGGAAGTCTGTTAGGGGACATCATCTTGTTTCTTTAAGACTCAGTCATGTCTCCATCAAGCCTGAGGATGTTTTCCTACAGATGGAGGGTAGCATCTCTAGGATTAGTGTGGAAGGCTATTAGATACTAGAAAACTCCAGACAAAATATAGCTGAACCACCCCCCAACTGCAAAATTACTCCAAATACGCTGAAGTTGCTTCTAAATCTGGAGAGAAACCTAGAACCACTTTCCCTCTCTTGTTGACGATGGAAGCCAATATCTGCATAGCCTCTCATTTCAGGATCTCTTTACCTGCACATATGCACATGTACGCAGATACACATGAGCCAATTTCCTTTCTATTTACCATGCTGTGTGCGAGGTTTTAAAAGTTAATCAAAACCTTTTTTTATTCATGGTTTCCATTCAAATCTGGAACAACAAGGATTTTTCTTTCTCACATTAAAAATACCCCCCCCCCCAAATTGCCCAACAAAATATAACTTATCACCTGCAGCTAATTTTGCAAAAATCTATTCAGATATCCTTTGAATTGTGATTACCATCTTCTCAAAAGTACAAAGCAATCAATTATATTAGCCATATGGTTTGATTATAACAGCTAATTTCCATTTCATAACATAATTGTTTAAAAACTGACAGTTTATTAGGTAGGCTATTTAGGAAACTTCTCACTACCTCTGTTTCTTTTCTACGATGACTGAAATAAGAATAAAACCCCAAAGCCATTAGACTGTGAGTTCCCACAGCTCTAGGCTCCACGGAGTCCTCGGTGCTGACTCTGTAAGGACAGTCTTCTTGCCCTGCTTTCCCTGAACACACACTGGTGAATGCTGGACACAGAGCCCCTTGGCTTCACCAGGCACAGGCTTCAGCAACTCGAATTTGATTTAATGGGAAGGGGCTCACAGGGCTCCTCCCTTATGTTGGACATGAGCACCAGATAGAAAGGCTGTGCAGTCACACATTACTGCAAACAAAACATGTCACCCTTCAGTGAGCTTAATGCTTTGACCATTAAATGTAGTCCCTCATGTAAATGACAGTGTGTTTAACTGGCAAGCAGATGTTCCCCACACTCATCTCAGAATTAGAAAGCTGCGGCTTATGGCTTGCTTTCGGCTCTGAGTGTTTTATTTCCCCAAGTATTCTGCAGAATCATTTATGGTTTCCTCTCCCACTCACTTGAGTGTTGGCCCCATTTTGGCCTCCGGACTTTCCTCAGATTCAGGAGTAAATGTTCTGGATGCTACAATACATACCTTTTGGACCTCTGCAAATATCCACATAAAGGAGATGCTGAATGCAATAGTCAAGCACAGTATATAAGGTAAGCGGGCTCTAATGCACTCTGACTTTAATGGGCATGGCTGTAGTGAATTGTTCTGTAACTTTTTGGTTTAGAATACAAAAAGACTTACCATGTCAGTTTGCCATTTTCATAACATGGGTTTAAATGTCAGATGGAATAGCTAGTCTTTTTTTTTTTTTTTTTTTCCCCCAAGGCAGGGTTTCTCTGTGTGTAGACCTGGCTATCCTAGAACTTTCCCTGAAGACCAGGCTGGCCTTGAACTCACAGAGATCTGCCTCTGCCTCCTGAGTGGTAAGATTAAAGGTGTGTGCCACTACTGCCCGACAATAGCTAGTTTTTTAAAGGGCACAACTATTTAACTTTAGATTAGATAATTGTGGAGGTATGAAGTTTTTTGGTAAGCTAGCCCATTCTCAATTAAGTAGAACTGAAAATTCTTTTTTTTTGTTGTTTTGTTTTTTTGAGACAGGGTTTCTCTGTGTAACAGTCCTGGCTGTGCTAGAACTCACTCTGTAGACCAGGCTGGCCTTGAACTCAGAGATCCACCTGCTTCTGCCTCCTGAGTGCTGGGATTAAAGGCATATGCCACCACTGCCCAGCAGAACTGAAAATTGTTGACATTGAGGATATATATTTGTGTCATACATCCTTTCTTTTTGTTGATTATATTTTCTAATAATGATACAGTCTGCAGGTACACTACATTGAGTGTATTTATTTAGAGCTTGAGTAAGTTTGACACATCATTATAGCACTTAAGAAGGGATGTTTATTTTGAAGCTTTTCCACATTCATTGCTAGGTTAGTTGGAGGTAGGGGCACATGCCTTTAATCCCAGCACTCAGGAGACAGAGGCAGGCAGATCTCTGTAATTTGAGGGCAGCCTGGTCTATAGAGTGAGTTCCATGATAGCCAGTGATACATAGTGAGACCCTGTCTATAAAAGAACAACAAAAATTGCTGTGTTATCCTAAAGTTACCGTTATTATATTACTACTTATTTTAGTTTCTGTACCTCCTCTGATGGCATCCCATCTAACTCAGATTAAAAACAAGTGGCTTTACAATTGCTAAAGATGTAAAGGATTTGATCCTGGTGACATTCTTTCTTGCTGCCTCCTCTCCAGCTATAAGTCACTATCGCTGTTCCTCGATAACACCAGGACTGCCTCTCCCCGAGACCTTTGTCCTTGCTGTCTGTCTTCCTGGCTGGTAGCTCCTCAAGTGGATATGTGAAGTCCTTCCTTCCCTCCCCTTTTCTACTCAACCCGAATGTCACTTTCTCATTAAGTCCTGCACTGACTGGTCAAAAGCATGGCTCCTCACTTTTACTAAGTTGTACAACCTACGTGCTTTCTTGTTTTTCCATAGTGCCGTTGGGTATCTGACCTGCTGTTTTCCATTATTTGTTTGGTTGTGGTCCCCTCTCACTAGATGTAAACCCTGTGAAGCAGGAATTTTTGTCAGCATCCATTTCTTTGCCTCACCACTAAGTCCCCTGCCATAGCAACAATTTGCTAGTCATAGAACAGGACTAACAAGTGAACACGAGCTCAATAAATAGTTATTGATGAGTACATTAATTGGCTAGGAGAGGAGACCACACGCTGATGGGAGAAAATTGGCGTTGAAGTCAGAAGGCCCCATGACCTGGGGCAGGTGGCCACCAACACCACTGTTTGTCACTTGAGGAGAATAGAATATGCTTCCATCCAGGACCACACAGGGATCCACCAAGGTAATCCAGGTGAGACACTCTCCAGAGTTAAAGTACTTTTTCTGAGGCGCCAAAGAAGCCCTTAGAAAACCGAGTCAAGCAGATTAAAACTAACCCGGTATGTACAGGAGCCAGAACTCTGTTTTACCTCCTGTGAATCCTGAAAGTGAGTGCATGTCGGGGTTCAACTGCCTCTCGCTCATGCACCTAATGGATGTGTTTTCCTTCTTAGCTCAGACTGGAAGCCAGGGCCTGCATGCATCTGAGGTCTCACACCTGCACTCATTGGTAAGGCTGGGAGCCGTAAAGGAAACACAGGATCAGCTTGAATGATCAGAACAGTAATAACTGCTTACACTTTTTGAGTGTTCACCATATGCCAGGCAAATGGTGCCTTCATGGAGGAGTTCGTTTATCACCGTAACGCCGTAACATCTTTGAGCATATCTTACTGGTGGGGAAAACGAGGCAGAAAGAGGTAGGAACCTTTACCTAATTTGACTGGTAGGGCTAGGATTTGAACTCAAGCTATCATTTTAGGAGTCTGATAAAATAACTGCTCTGCTTTGCTGCCAACGGTATAGTAGCTTTCAACGAATCCTTGCTGTACTACAGAATTCCACAAGCAAAATCCATAGCCACATGGATCTTCCTGGCAACCAGACACAAGAGGCTGGGCCAACATGGGTACTCTGGTGGTTCTGGCCACTGTTAAGTGTTGCTATACCCTTGTAAAGATCATGTCCCTTCCCAGCACTGCTTATACTACACAATTATGTAAATGACATATGCAGTCACGATATTGAAAATTTAAAAAATTTCAAAGCATATCAATACTTCAAACCTGTTTGTCAATGGACTTCAGACTTCTTGGTCAATAGAAGAAAAGTATCATTAATGGTATATATATATATATATATATATATATATATATGTAAAGGTTCTGGGTGGTGGTGGCTCAGGCCTTTAATCCCAGCACTTGGGAGGCAGATGCAGACAAATCTCTGTGAGTTAGAGGCCAGCCTGGGCTACAGAGCGAGTTCCAGGATAGCCAGGGCTACACAGATAAACTCTGTCTCACAAAACAAAACAAATGATAAAGGGGCCAGGGAGACAGCTCAAGGGCTAAAGGCGCCTGCTACTAAACCTCAAGACACAAGTTTGAATCCAGGGACCCACCCATGTGGTGGAAGGAGAAAACTGACTCCCACAAATTGTCCTCTGACATCTACCTGCACACTGTGGCACCTGTGTACCCACACCTCCAGAAAAAAAAATATAATGAAAATGATAATAATGGTACTGGATTGAAACACATCAAACATGTGAAATTATATGAGTTTTTCCTAACAGTATCATTGCCCTGCATTCACTGATCACCACTGAAAAATGTTAGCAAACTCAAATGAAAAAAAGATCAGTAAATAAAAGGAGAAAGTTAAGAATTAGGGCTGGA
Organism: Peromyscus attwateri; assembly: GCA_902168425.1. NCBI lineage: Eukaryota > Metazoa > Chordata > Mammalia > Rodentia > Cricetidae > Peromyscus > Peromyscus attwateri. Next base: position 46,046 of record CABHPP010148269.1, on the reverse strand, counting down.
GAGATGGCTCAGCAGTTAAGAGCACCAGATGCTTTTGCAGAGGACTTAGGTTTGGTTCCCAGCCCCTACATGGCAGCTCATAACCATACATAACTCCAGTTCCAGGGGAGCTGGTATCTCTTTTGGCCTCTGTAGGCATACACATATAGTCAGGCACACACACATACAAATTAAATATTAAAAACTTATATTACCTTCTGAAACATTCAAGTTATTTATTTATTTGTTATTATTGTTAGTGTATGTGTATGTGTGTGTGTGAGAGAGAGAGAGAGAGAGACAGAGAGACAGAGAGACAGAGATAGAGACAGAGACAGAGAGAGCCAGAGAGAGCCCGTAAGTGTCACAGTGCATGTGTGGTCAGAAGACAGCTTCTGAGAGATGGTTCTCTTTCCACTGTGGGCTCCAGGCATGGGATGGGAGCAGAACTCAGTTCCTTAGGCTTGTATGGCAAGTGCTTTTACCAGCTGAGCCAACTTGCCTGCCCTATATTGTCTTTTTGAGAACAATCGTATTGTGGTATTGTGGAGAGCAGATGATGAGTGAATATATATAAATGACATGAGCACAGCCATGCCCCAAACCCCAGTGCCTCAGGCCCATGCAAATGGCAAGGCCTTCCTTAGGCCAGGCTCAGAGGAATGACAAAACCTTTCCTTGGTCCAAGTTTGGATGTTTATGAACGCTTGGTTGTAGTTTTTGTTTTGTTTTGTTTTCCCCTTACTCTTTGCTCTTTACTTGTTTGGGGCCCCGCCACTCAGCTCCCAAAGAAATATACACAGGGTCTTATTCTCTCTTATGAATGCCTGGCCATAGCTTGGCTTATTTCTTGCCAGCTTTTCTTAAATTATCCCATCTATCTTTTGCCTCTGGGATTTTACCTTTCTCCATTTCTGTATATCTTTTCTTTACTTCTTATTCTGTGACTTGTTGTGTAGCTGGGTGGCTGGCCCCTCTCCTTCTCCTTTTGCTCCCCAAACCTTTATTCCCAGGTTTCTCCTCCTATTTATTCTCTCTGCCTTCCAGCCACGCCTATCCTTTCTCCTGCCTCACTATTGGCCATTCAGCTCTTTATTAGACCATCAGGTGTTTTAGACAGGCAAAGTAACACAGCTTCACAGAGTTAAACAAATGCAACATAAAAGAATGCAACACATCTTTGTATCATTAAACAAATATCCCACAGCATAAACAAATGTAACATACCTTAAATTAATATTCCACAACAGTCGGCCTTTAGCTAAAACCAGTGCTTGAGGAATCTATCTACATCATCTTCCTTCTGAATGACTGCAACCTGAGACTGCTTTCCTACTGAAACCTCCTATGGAGATGAGCTGACCCACTTCCTTCCTCCAGTTCATCCTGCATGTGACAAAGGTCCGGAGCTACCAGGTTGCTGTTAGTACCTCTCCATCAGAGTGCACAGCCCACTCACTCTCAGACTTTCTGCATGTGTCTCTGTCATTCATTCACTCCTTATCCCCCACTCACGTCAGTCCCCGATCCATGCAGGTCACGGAATGTATGATTAATATACAAAAACTCTACCCATACTTATGTATACAAATCTGTGAGTTTTGACACATGCAAATACCTGTAATTACAACTAAACTAAGAAACATATTGAATAGCTCTCAGGGTCTCCTTTTAATCCTTGTATGTAGTAAAAGTAATTAACATATTTAAAAACTTTTTTTGGTGCTGGGTTTTCAACTCACAGCCTTTACACATGCTCTGCCAATGACAAGCGGGCCACCACTGAGCTATGCCCTCAGCGCCCCTTCCATCAAAATTTGAAGAGTACACACCGAAAGTACACGAAGCAGATGGTTAGAACTTATTCATTTAGCATACCTCCAGTTTATTGAATACATCGTTTCCTCCACCCTTGAGCGTCTGCCAACCACTACCTGTATTCGGTGATTCTATACACTTGAGTTTTATAGCTATCTCATATAGGTGAACACCTGCACCATTTTTTTCTCTTGTGATTAGCTTATTTTACTTAGTTTAGAGTTCTCCAGGAGCATCCACATTGTTGCAAATGGAAGGATTTTTTGTCTTTATTTCTGAAGCCCGAAAAATAAATACTCCAACATATGTATCATCCCATTTTCTGTGTTCATTCATTTCTCAATGGACTTTTGGGTTGTTTCTGCATGTTGGCCACTGTGAATAATGCTACATGCCTGCTTCGACATCACTTTGACATCTTGATATGCATTCTTATGGACATGTAGTCAACAGCAGTCTGTTGAATCATATAATAGCTCTACTTTTAATTTTTTGATTAACTTGTATACTATTTTCCATAGTTGATAAAGCATTTTATATTCCTTTCCTTTCTTTTCTTTTCTTTTAATTTTTTGAGACAGGGTCTCTCTACACAGCCCGGGCCAACCTGGAGTGCACTATGTAGATCAGGTTGGCCTTGAACTCACAGAGATCTGTCTGGTTCCTGGGTGCTGGGATTAAAGGCATGTACCACACTGCCCAACCCTCTGCTTGATTTTTAAAACGAGTTTCTATTATTATGTTTTTTTATTGTTGTAGTTGAATTGCAGAAATGTCATTCCTGCTTTGGAAATTAATCACTTATCAGGTATTCAGTTTGCAAATATTGTATACCATTTTTATAGGTTGTCTCTTTTTCTGTTCTTTATGTCTTTCTCTGTCCTTCTTTATGGAAGTGGTACCATGAACATAAAGAAACTGATGGTGTCTCCTTATCAACATATCTCAAAATAGAAATGAATGGAAAATGATATTGTTTTGCAGCCCAGGATGATTGGGCATAGACACGCTGACACAGGAAAGGGAAGCAGCAGGCAGAGCTCTTCCTGGTGAAGAGCACAGTGGACTGTCCAGCTGTGCTGATGAAAAAAAAAATGAACTTGAGTGTAGTTAAGCTCAAAAATTCAAAGTAGTATAATTTACAGAAAACACAGAGACTGTTTATTTAAAGAAATTTATCAGCAAAATCTAGTTAATGGGAAACTTTAGAGACAATCTTATTTTTTTCTTAAAAGTTACACTTATTTGTGGATGTACGTATGTGTATATGTACATGTGGGTGCACATACCTCAGCACATATGTCAAGGTCAGAGGACAGCTTACAGGAGCCTGTACTCTCCTTCCATGCTGTGGGTGCTGGGGGCGGAACTCAGGCAGGAGCCACCTTTACCAGCTGAGCCATGTCACTTGCTACAGTCCAATTGCTTTATCAAAAAGATTGCAAAGAACAGAAAAGGGAGGATCTCTGAATAAAAAGATAAAATACTGGGGCTGAAGAGACAGCTCAGTGGTTAAGAGCACTGATTGCTCTTCTTGAGAACTTGGGTTTGAATTCCAGCACCCGCATGGAGGCTCAGAGCTTCTGTAACTCCAATCCCAGAGGTATGATACCTCTTCTGGTCTCTGCCAGCACCTCATGCATGTGGTGCACAGACCTCCAGGCAGGACCCCCCCCCCCCACTCCACACACACACATTACAAAAGAAAAAAGATGTGATGCAAGACAGGCAGGAAAACCCCATACATACATTGCAAAAGAAAAAGATGAAAGACAAAGCCCAGCTTGGTGGTTCAAGCCTGTGATCCTAGTGTGAGAGAATGAGTCAGGAGGATTGCAAGTTCAAAGCCTGCCTGGGCTATAGAGTGAGCTCAAGGCTATCCTGAGAAGTTTATTGAGACCACATCTCAAAATTAAAAAAATAAAAATGAAAGTGAGGTGCAGATATATCATAGTGGTAGAATTAAACCAACTGACTGCAGTATGTGAACTAATTTTGGGAACTTGCACAATATTGTTGAGACTGGTGGAAATTTGCACACTGAATACTTCATGGCAAGACACTACTATTTTTATATAAATGTAATGGCATTTTAGTTAGATTTTTAAAAAAGATTTATTTATTATTATGTATACAGTGTTCTGCCTGCATGTATGCCTTCAGACCAGTGGAGGGCACCAGATCTCATTATAGATGGTTGTGAGCCACCAAGTGGTTGCTGGGAATTGAACTTAGGACCTCTGGAAGAGGGGTCAGTGCTCTTAACTTCTGAGCCACCTCTCCAGCCCCTTTAGTTAGATTTTAAAGGAGCTCTTCTTAGAAAGCAAGAGACAAGGTCGTACTGTGTAGCCCAGGCTAGCCTCATACTTGCAACCCTCTTCCCTTATGGAGTACTAGTGTTTACATAAGAACGACATTACACTCAGCTTAGATTTCTTGTATGTTAGAGATATTTCGTGAAATTTCTTCAATGAAAAGATGTGATTACTAAGATTTTCTTCAGAATAATATAGGAGGGTCTTAGTCACTGTTCTATCACTGTGAAGAGACACTATGAACAAGGCAACTTTTATAAAAGAAAGAATCTAATTGGGGGCTCGCTTACAGTTTCAGAGGGTTAGTGCATTATTATCATGGTAGGGAGCATGGTGCTGGAGCAATTGCTGAGAGCTACATCCTGATTGGCAGGCAGAGAGAAAGAGAGAGAAACACTGGGTCTGGTGTGGGCTTTGGAGGTTTCAAAAGCCTTTTGAAATCTCAAAAGCCCATCACCAATGACACACTTCTTCCAGCAAGGCCACACTCCTAATCTTTCTAATGCTTTCAAAAAGTGTCACTCCCTGGGGGCCATTTTTATTCAGATCTCCATAAGGAGAAAGGATAGATGGCTATAGAGATGGCTGGTATAAATTGGTATGATAACAACCAAAGCTAGATGATGTGTCCACCTAATGCATTACCTAAACTTCTGAAATTATCCCCAGTAATAAGTGTTTCACATTGTTAGCAGATACTAAACATGTTTTTATTTGACTTCTCATTAAGCTAAAATGAAAAGGACTAACAAAATTTACATTGATGAGGTTTGAAGCCATTATAAATCTTGTTCACTACCAATGGCCATATAAAGTCATGTATCACTTTGGAAACTCTTTACAATGTTGAACATATATCTATCCTACTATCCAGACTTTTGTTGTTGTTGTGCTGTGATAAGAAATGAGTGAACATGCCAGGCATATATTCAACCATGTAGTTATAACTTCAGTCCTGTCCTTAAACAGATTTTAACAAGAAAGCTTGTAGCCATGCTGCCCCTGATGTCTTGTTTCCAAGAAGAATTTCCCTTATGTACTACTGTGGGCTGTCTTTCTGTGTGCCGTGAATATGTGCTGCTCCCACTGGCTAGTAAATAAAGTTCTTTTGGCCTATGGCAAGGCAGCTTAGAGGCAGGCGGGAAATCCTAGGAGAGAGTCAGGAAGAAGGGGGAGGGAGACACCAGCACTGCCAGGAGAAGCAAGATGTGAAAGTACCAGTAAGTCACAGCCACGTGGCAACTTATAGAATAATAGAAATGGGTTAAGTTATAAGAGCTAGCTAACGAGAAGCCTGCCATAGGCCATGCAATTGGTAATTAATATTAAGCCTCTGAATGATTATTTTATAAGCAGCTGTGGGACCATGGTGCCGGGTGGGACAGGAGAAAACTTCTGACTACGATATACAACTTTACCCATGATGCTCATATCTCCTTGTCAATGCCAGTGCAGGTCCTATTACTTTTATCTTAAAATTTAATTTTTTATAATTATTGTGGGTATGTATAATGCTTTTATGTATGCATGCAGATATGTATGACATGGCTCAAAGGGAGGTCAAAGAAAAACTTTTGAAAATTGATTCTCTCCCTCCATTGTGGATCCTGGGTATTGAACTCAGGTCTTTAGGCTTATATGGAAAGCATTTTTACCCTCGCCATCTCCCACCCTTCTTACTTGCCCAAGGCTATTAGTTTAAGGGCTATCTCAGTAATATTTCCTCTGGATAATTTTTAAGTCCTGTATTATATATCCACCTCAAATAGGCTGACTGTTTCTCCTCTGTGGTCCTATGACACTCTGGACATACCTTCTTCTATTGCTTCCTCATAATGCTCTGAAATGATCTGAAATGGCTCCATTCTCCCACCAGACAATGAAATTTCTGAGCATAGGATTAAGTCTTACTCATTTTGATATCTTGGCTGCAACCAAACAATCAACAAATTCATTTGTATTCTGACTTTTCCATTCTTCTCCTCATCAATGAGCTCAGAGGACCAGGCAGGATGATTTATAATGTGTGGTTGAAAGACAAATATGGGAAATAATCCCATTTGAAGGCTGATTTCCATTTGAGTTAATTATCAGAGTCTAAGACGCTCAGACTTGGGAAAACAATTACAGGTAATCTAATTTAACTACCCACCTGACAGTTGGAGACCTTTCGATGTTTCCCTGAGTTGAGAAGCTCAGATCAGAGTACAGTAATGATGATACGAAAGGGGGTCTCCTTAGCTCTCTGGAGACTCTGTCATTTCTACTTTCTTCTGGTTCAGGATACTATGTGTGGAAATAATGCAACAGAGTTATTTGAATCGGAACACACATGTTTACATACAGATGCACATATAACCAGCCACATGCTGTAAGTTTAAATTTGAAAGCTGCTTAAGATAACGAATGGCAAGCAATTACCTAAAATGTTAAGTGCAAGTTGGGGACTGAGACAGTACCCAGAGAGAAAATTATTTGTAATTTGAAGTTAAAACCATCTGTCAAAGAAGGGGCTCAGAGCAAAAGGAAAGAAATTGGTAGACTCCACAGATGAAGGCAGAGGCCGAGAACCCACCCTGCAAGTGGCAGCCAGCTAGAACCAGCAGTCCGGGCACCATCTTGCTGATGAACAGAAAAAGCAGACTATGAACCTTGGGTCAATTGTACTCCACTACAGTGGCTTCAAGTATCCTGTTGGTTTCAGAGTTTTGGGAGCTCCTGGGGTCAAATATTCTACAAAGTAAAGGACTGCCGTGCTAAAAAGTGGAAAACTTACTTTGTCTAGAGGCAATCTGATGCATCACTGCAAAGCCATTTTGGTTGCTTTTTCCCCAAGCTGAGTTGAAACTAGTCGTTCTGGGGGGTTTTTGATTCTAGTGTTAGCCCTGGGCTACATAGAACAAGTTTTAATCACCCGTCCATTGATATCCTTTGACTCTTTCTAGGCAGTCTGGTTATGTGATCAGAAATCTTGGAACTCATGAATACTGTATGCTTCACATACCGTTGGCACATGACACCGCTTCACAAATGGAAGCCTCTGGAGTGCTGGGTCTCCAGGCATGTGCTACCAGGTGTAGCTCTGTAACAAATTTTGCAATGACACAACACATCACTTTCAAAGGAGTATATAAAAGTGTGTGTACTTAACTATGCGTAGTTCACAATGGAGCAACTGGGCAAATTGAATAAGAATTCATGCAACAGTGTACTTAATGAAATGACAATAGAGGAGGTTGGTTAAAATAAATAGGAACATTGTGGTAGTTTGAACGTAATTGGCCCCATAAGCTCATATGGAGTGGCATTGTTAGGAGGTGTGGCTTTGTTGGAGTAGGTGCGGCCTTGTTGGAGGAAGTGTGTCTTTGAGGTCTCCTATGCTCAAGCTACTCCCAGTGTCAGTCTACTTCCTGTTGCCTGCAGATTAACATGTAGCAGCTCCTTTTCCAGCACCATATCTGTCTGCCTGCTGCCATGCTCCCTGCCATGATGATAATGGACTAAACCTCTGAAACTGTAAGCTGATACCTCAATTAAATGTTTGCCTTTATAAGAATTATCAACTTCATGATTTCTCTTCACAGCAATAGAAATTCTAACTAAGATATTGTTTTATAAGAATTTGAACTTGGCAGGGCAGGGAGCTAGAGATGGATCAATGGTTAAGAGCACTTCTTGTAGATGACTGGAGTTCAGTTCCCAGAGTCTGTGTCCAGCAGCTTACAACTGCCTGTAATTCTAGCTCCAGGGGTCTGACACCCTCTTTTGGCCTCTGCAGGCACCCATCACATACACCCATGCATATACACAGAGAGAAATAAGATAAATCTTAAAAAATGAATTAGAATGGAAGGGTTCCAATACTATCTGGTGTTGGTTCATGTTGTACCTATGGTTTGAGAATGACAATTAATAATTGGGACCTCCTGAAACTGAAAAGCTTCTGTAAGGCAAAGGATACTGTCAATAAAACAAAATAGCCACTTACAGAATGGGAAAAGATCTTTCCCCACCCCACATCTGACAGAGGGCTGATCTCCAAAATATAAAGAACTCAAGAAGGTAGAAATCAAAATACCAAATAATTTATCTCATTGACAGTGTTGGTCTCAGTGTCTGTGTTATTGGTGTATTCAGGAAGTGGTCTCCTGTGCCAGTGTGTTCAAGGCTACTTCCTGATGGGTGATGTTGCTCTGATTGGTTGATAAATAAAATACTGATTGGCCAGTAGCCAGGCAGGAAGTATAGGTGGGATAAGCAGACAAGGAGAATTCTGGGAAGAGAAAGGCTGAGTCAGGATGCTGACAGCCACCGTCATGAGAAGCAAGATGTAAAGATACCAGCAAGCCATGAGCCATGTGGCAAAGTATAGATTTATAAAAATGGGTTAATTTAAGATGTAAGCAAGAAGCCTGAGCCAATAGGCCATACAGTTCATAATTAATATAAGCCTCTGTGTATTCATTTGGGTCTTAGCAGCTGTAGGACTGTGAGGACTCGGGAGCTGGGTGGGCACAGGAAATCTTTCAGCCACAACTTCCCACTTTCTCTTCTGTCAGGTTCAGAGTAACTGGATTTGTGTTGAGGTCTTTGATTCACTTGGACTTGAGTTTTGTGCACGGTGACCGATACGGATCTATTTGCCTTCTTCTACAGGCCACCATCAGTTATGCCAGCACCATTTGTTGAAGATGCTTTCTTTTTTCCATTGTGCAATTTTGGCTTCGTTGTAAAAAATCAGCTGTTCATAGGTGTGTGGATTTGTGTCAGGGTCTTCAATTTGATTCCAGTGATCCACGTGTCTGTTTTTATGCCAATATCAAGCTGTTTCTGTTACTAAAGCTCTATAGTAGAGCTTGAAGTCAGGGATGGTGAAGTCTCTGGAAATTCCTTTATTGTACAGGGTTGTTTTAGCTATCCTGGGTTTTTTGGAGGAAAGCATTTTTTCAATCCTCTCTATCTTCCAGCTCTTACACCACCCCCTTTTGCAGTATTCCCTGAGCTCAGAAGTGGTTGATATAAATGTCTTATTTAGTGCTGAGCACTAAACCATCACTCGTTCTCAGCACCTTGAGAAGCCATAAGTGTCTGCCTTCATGGGAAGAAGCATCTAGAATTAAGGAGGAGAGTGACAATTGTCTATGGATATAAACATATATATTTTGGAGGTAATTTGATGCTATGTTAATTTAGCTCAACAGCAGAATTAAGTTTTCTCTTCAGTCCTGTGACATTCTCTACGACAGATTTTAGTGGGTTTACAGTTCCAAATATGGAATGCTCCCTGTGGAGTAGGTCTCAAATCCAATCAGAGAACAGTTGGTTGTCCCCATAACAACATGCCACTATTGTATATAGGTGCATCTTGCCTGGCAATGACCTACATGCTCTTTCAAAAATATTTTTAAAAATTATTTTTAAGTAAGTGTATATGTGTGTGCCTAGTGCCTGTGAACTTGAATACCAGTTCCTGTGGAGGTCAAAGGTGTCCCACCCTTCTAGAGTTGGAGTTGTAGGGTTGTGAGCCACCCAACGTGGGTATTTAGAATTGAACTTGGGCTCTCTGCAAGAGCAGCACACACTCTTCAATTCTGAGATTTCTCTCCAGCCCCACCTACACATTCCTAATGCTGCCTTCTGTGACAAAAATAAAGACAAGGACAGATATCATTTAACTCACCTCAAAGTAGTTTAAATCAGCATTTGTCTGTGCTGGCTAGTTTTATGTCAACTTAACACAAGCTAGAGTCACTAGAGAGGAGGGAGCCTCAATTGAGGAAAAAAAGCGCCTCCATAAGATTAGGCTGTAGGCAAGCCTGCAGGGCATTTACTTAAATAGTGTTCGATGCAGGAGGGCCCAGTCCATTGTGGGTGGGGCCATTCCTGGTCAGGTGGTCCTGGGTTCTATAAGAAAGAGGGCTGAGCAAGCCATGGGTAACAAGCCAGGAAATAGCACCCCTCCATGGCCTCTGCATCAGCTTCTGCCTCTAGTCTCCTGCCCTGTTTGAGTTTCTGTCCTGGCTTCCTTCAGTGATGGACTACAATGTGGAAGTGTAAGCCAAACAAACCCTTTCTTCCCCAGGTTCCTTTGGTCATAGTGTTTCAGCACAGTGATATAAACCCTAACTAAGACATTATCCAACTGAATTCTATGGCTTTTGGAATGTTAGAAAGCAGGAGCAGCAAGCAGTTTACACACTGGGCTGTTCCCCCAGCGCTCGTTAGGTTTTAAAGCCATTTCTTCAGGTTTTAATCTGTTCCTTTAAGTCTCTGACCTCTAAGCATTCACTTCACGGTCTCACCTTTCCTTGATTTCTTTTGCTTCCCCATGCTCCTGTTGCTCTCTCATTGGGTAGCATTGGGGCTGTTCTTTCTTTTGGTGCTGGGGACCAAAGCCAGGGTCCCATGCACACTAAGTATATGCTCTACCATGGAGACCCACCTCCTACTATTGGGGAAATCTTTTGAAAGCCCAAGGCCTGTGTCCAACCCACAATGATTCTAACGGTCCGGAATATAGCCCGGGTGACTGTGTCTGAGACTGCAGTGTACAACCCAAATAGAAAAACCGCTTTATGTCTTTTCTGCAATGGACGAAGCTGACTTACAGAGAGCCTGTATGTCCTGCTATACATGGTGGGTAGAACCAAACCATGCACTCAGGCCAACCCTAAAATTGGAAGCCTCCTTAGTTTTCAAATTTAGGATAAAACATTTGAGAAGTGTTGTCATTTTGTATCTAAAGTATCACCAAAGAATATTTGTGTCTATGTGAAAATAAGACCATGTTCTTGTTTGCCATTCTGGTAAAGAGAATAATTTTTACTTTTTATGATATTTTATTCTCCCTTTTGGACTTAATGAAAGTGATTTAATTTTGAAAGAAGACAAAATGCCATTTCTAAACTGCTGATATCTGATTGAACTGGCCTTCATGTGTCAAGAATACTTAGTAGCAACTCAGGATACCGGGTTCAAAGCAGTTTGCTGCTGCGGCTGTGTAGGGGAGGGAGATCAGCGCTGTACATGATCCAAATATTTCTCTGAATCACCAGAAGTTTGGCTGAGCACTTTTTTTTTCTGACAGAGTTTCTCTGTGTAACCACTCTGACTGTCCTGGAATTCGATTTGTAGACCAGGCTGGCCTCACACTCACAGAGATCCTCCTGCCTGTGCCTTGTGCCTTGAGTGCTGGGATTAAAGGTGTGTGCCACCACTGCCTGGCTTGGCTCAGCACTCTTAACCAATGCCATTCTCCATGCATTCAGGAATTACCAAGTCAACTGATTCATGGAGAGTAGAAGAACACCGTTGTCTATTGCAGTGTGACAGATTATCCCCAATCCAGAAAGCACTTTATGACATCTCATGGTTTTGAGGGGCGAGCTGAGCTTACTTTGCTGAATCCACAATCTAAGTGAGATCAAGCAAGACTTCTTACAGCCTTCAGATAGAGGCCAGGCTGCTCTGGAGAATGGAATACAGCTTTCCCATGTTTGGATAGTGTCAGGGTAGAGATGGAAGGCAGGATCCCCTTAAGACTGTTCACCAGGCATGTTACTGAAATGTGGCCTCTCCAGCATGCTGGTCTCAGGAAAAAGAAATTTAGATTTCTTTTTCTTTTTTCTTTTTTAAAATGTGTGGTATAACATGCCAATTTCTCTTTGTATGTCTTTTATTGTGTGACAAAACATACTTTACATGAATTTTGCCATTTTAGCCACTTTTAGGTATCAGTTCAGTGGCATTAATTACACTGACAGTTATTCAAACATTTATTTCAAAACTCGTTCCTTATCCATACAGAGATTCTGTAACCTATCTTAGTTACTTTACTATTGCTGGGAAGAAACGCCATGGCCAAAGCAGTTTATAGAAGAAATTATTTAGTTGGGGGGACTGCCTTACAGTTTCAGAGGTTGAGTCCATGACCCTCTGAGAGTATGTATGTGCACCACATGCATACAGGAACCCAAGGAGCTCAGAAGAGGCGTCAGAGCCCAAGGAATTGGAATTATAGATGGTTGTGAGCTGATATGTGAGTGCTGGGAATTGGATCTTCTGTGAGAACAGCAAATACTCTTTACTGCTCAGCCATCTCTCCATCACCCCAGACTAGGCTTTAAGTAGCCTCTTAAAAAGTGTAGATGGGGGCTGGAGAGATGGCTCAGAGGTTAAGAGCACTGACTGTTCTTCCAGAGGTCATGAGTTCAATTCCCAGCAACCACATGGTGGCTCACAACCATCTATAATGAGATCTGGTGCTCTCTTCTGGAGTGCAGGCATACATGTAGGCAGAGCACTGTGTACATAATAAGAAGGAGAAAAGAGAAGCTATGTCAGTGAACAAGGGTAACTGCGGAGTAGATAACAATAAGGGGAATGGGGGCCGTGGTGATGTCTCATGATTTTCTTATCCAAAATCGTCCATTTAATATATCTAATGCTTCATAAATATTCAAAAGTACTTATTGAAATACATAAGCCATTAAAAACACCCTCTCCCCGTCTTTCAAAGAACAAAACACACACACACACACACACACACACACACACACACACACACACAAACTCAAAATGTATTAAGCCTGTGATACAAGCCAGTAGGCAGCAAAACACTGTGTTAATTTTGGAAGCCTCCCATATGTCATCATAACACAAGAGAGTGCAAGTTAATGGCTCTCTTGTCACAGCCCGTGTTGGCTGAGCACTGGTGTCACAGCACCTTTCTGGCTTAATTGTGCACTTCCTTGCTTCCTCTGGTTCCTGTCTGTCAAAACAAAAACATGTTTATGCTAGTGCATATGAGTATAAAAATAGTTAGTGATGGAATGATTTTATACACTGGAAATATTTTTGTTTTTATTTTAAGTTTTGCAGTTCTATGAATCACACCAGAGCCTTGCAGACACTAGGCAAATTCTCTGCCATTGAGCTACATCAAGAGATCTGAAATATTTTTAAAAATCCAAACAAAGCATACATATAGGCTCTTTAAAATTATCAGTGGGATCCTCCACTGCTCTGGATAATAATTTATTTTTCAAGTTAGATTCAGAGAAAAAGGTTTCAGTGTGGGCATTCAAGTCATGTACAATGTGTCATTTGTTGAAATGGATGTGAAAAGCAAAGGGGACCAGCTTTGAAGAAATTAGTGAAGTTGCACTGAGAACAGTGAAGTGTATCATTTACTCACCACATAGCAATCTCGGAATGCACTGTAGACTTGATAGCTCAGTGAAACAGCCTACGTTTACTACAGCGCATTTTCCCTTGTATAAAATACCTAAGTAACTGCGCTTTAATAATCTGAAATTATTTAAGATATTAAGTTTATGGAATCAGAATCTTTTGAAAAGATGTCTAAATGTTTGATTATCTACCAAGTTTTTATTAGGAAAGTTTGAAAAAAATCGATAAAATGTCACATCCTTTAAATCGGTGTTAATGTTGGCACACTTGAGAATGCAGACAAACAAAATAGGCATTCGTCCTTATAAATCCTGATCGACAAAGACCAGCTTTCTTCACAGGCAATCTTGTTTCCGCGTTCAACACAATGAAAAGTGTTTAAGAATTTGGGGATAATGATATTATTAGTTTAACATTTGGAGTGGCAAAAATGTCTAACATATATGGAACTTTTAGTTTTGGGCCGTACAAGTCAAGATAATAGAACATAACAAGATGGCTGGTTATGTTAATGATGGAACAGTTTTATATGCTGGAAATATTAAGGATATTAATATTAAGAGCCAATCAAATGTAACTATCCTGCTCTATGGTCCAGAAGTTCTCCCGCTCCCTCCCTTCTTCCTCCTTTTCTTCCCTTTTCTTAAAGAATAATAGCAAAAATAATTGTTGTCCTTCCTTTCTTTGGAGACAGGGTCTCACTCTGTTCTCTGAAACCCAAGGCTGACCTCGAATTCGCTGCAACCCTCCTCTTGCCTCAGCCTCCCAAGTGCTGCGATTATAGGCCTGAGCCACCAGAGGCCGATAATCTGAAGGGCCCCCGCTGTAAAAACATAAATTATCATTGTTTCTGAGTATAAGGAATTCTGGTGATTGCCAAACTGCACTGGGGGAAAAAAGCCCATGAAGTTTCAACCCTACAGAAAGAACTGAAGGCAACCGAGGTAAGCTGGGGGCAGGAGAGGGGGTCTCCTCCAGGGGAGAGCACACCAACTGGTTGTCCAGTGCCAAATGGTCAGCCCTGAAAACATACCTACAAGAAGTACTATACAGACTGGGTAAGTAATATTTAAGAATATGTATGTATGCACATATATGCACAACGTTAGTAGTTAATAAAAATGCAGTGAATTTGGGGGAGAGCAGGGAGTATATGGAAGGACTTGGAGGGAGGAAAGGGAAAGGAGAACTGGTGTAATTATTTAGGATCTCAAAAATAAAAAGAATTCTGGCTATTTGGTTCTCGTTAGATAGAAACTTATGGCGTTTGCCTCGTTTCTACGTTGGATTTCATATATTTACAGTAACTCCAGTGAAATTATTCAGATCTGTCTTTTTTATTTTATTAAATACGGAACGGTTCACGGATTTGCATGTCATCTTTGCGCAGGCGCCACGTTAATCTTCTCTGTATCACTCCAGTGTTGTATGTGTGCTACTGACGGCAGCCCAGCTCTGCTCTTGGTGGTCTGCTTGATTGCTCTTCTACTAGCTGTTTCTTTCAACACTAAAAAAAATTGCGAATTAAAAATTTCAATGTCTGGGCATGGTGGCGCACACCTTTAATCCCAGTACCATGGAGGCAGAGGCAGGCAGACCTCTTTGAGTTCCAGGCCAGCCTAGTCTACATAGTGAGTTCCAGGTCAGTCAAGGCTGCATAATTACAATACATTTTACCCTATTTATTTTACTTCCAATTTAATATGCTATACTATTACCTAATATTGTAGCATGAATCTTTAAAGGACTTATTAATAAAATTAAACCTGAGGCCAGTTATTGGGGTGAATGCTGGAAGATCAGAGAAGCAGAACAAGCCACAGCTACCTCACCTCGCCAGTTCCTCACTTGATCCTGTTTCCTCAGACTGGAAGCCTCTGAGTCCTCATCCAAACGAATCTCAGCTGAACTGCTTCTCGCAAGCCTGAAAGCTTAACCAGCCTAGTTCCTGGTTTTCACGCCTTATATACCTTTCTGCTTTCTGCCCTCACTCCCTGGGATTAAAGGCTCATTTTCTGGGATTAAAGGGATGAGTCACCATGCTTGGCTGTATCCTTGTATCCCAGATGTATCCAGGCTGTATCCTTGTATCCCAGATGGATTTCTGCCTCAGGAATGCTAGGATTAAAGGCGCGAGTACCACCATTTTCTGGCCTCTGTATCTAGTGGCTGTTCTGTTCTCTGACCCCAGATAAGTTTATTAGGGTACACAATATTTTGGGGGAACACAATACCACCACATAATATTATAACATTAAATTGAATACTTAATAATGCTACATATATTAACTCAAGTATGTAATGTCTAATATACATCTATCTGGCTTGGTGTCAGATAAATCAAGGTGAAATTACATGAGGGGGAAATATCCATTTGAACACCTCAATTTTTAAAAATACATATATGTATTACAGTTTCAAAATGTAAGGGCAAATAATTAGCACTTTATTAGACTAGATGGAGGCAATAGCATTGTATTATTTTTTACTTCAGTCAAGATGGTTTATTTAGAAAAGTATCTTGCAGGTCCTGAATTACAGTTAGTCAAGTGTCATTGTTTTATTCTGATGGTACTGTTTGACCTTCAGCTCCTATTCATGCCTAAAAGAGATCAATGTAAGAAGCATCCTTCTTAAAAGAATATTATGACCAACATTAGAGAATCCTAAACAAGCCCCTTAATGTTTGGAAAAAGAAGTAGCACAAGAAAAAGTTTCCCCTGGTTGTGATCTTCTCAAGAACTGCTTGCTCAGCTCCAGCCAGTTCCAGTAAAATGAAACTAAGGCCTGGTTCCTGGCAGGGCTATTAGAAACCTGTCACGGCTCTGGTCTGGCTCCCCAGGCCTCTCAAACAAAAGGTTTTGTCTTAGTTTTTTGTTGCTGTTGATTTTTTGAGATAAGAGTTTCTCCGCATAACAGCCCTGGCTGTCCTGGAACTTGTTTTGTAGATCAGGCTGGCCTTGAACTTATAGAGATCTGAATGCCTTTGCCTCCCAAGTGCTGGGATTAAAGGCATACGCCACCACTTAGTTTTTTGTTTCTTAAACTTGGGATGGAACCCTAGGCCTTGTATCTGACAGGCAACCACTCTACCACCGAGCTACAGCCCGTGAGAACAAAAGGTTTCAAGAGTCGGATTTTCATATTAAAGTTGAGATTTGGAAACTGGTGACAGCTCATCAATTGTTTTGAATTGGTTGCCAGGCAGCCTGAGCTATGGCAAATTCTGTAATTCTCATTTAATTCTATGTCTTAATTTACTAGTGACTTCTAATAAAAATATTATGGACACTAATGGGTTTGTGGGTGTGTTATGTAGCCATGAGTTGTTCATTAGCAACTCAAGAACAATGGCTTTACTGTGTATTTTGTCTTTATGTTTATATTTATTTGTGATTATTTTAAAATGATTTTAGGCTAGCATTATTTAATTCTAGAAAAATCTGTTCTAAACCTTTCTACATGAGAAAAAAACCAAGGAGCAGGAGAGCAAGTGACTCTCCTGAGCTGCAGAAACATGGAGACACACCTTCAAACCACATCTCTTATTCTTGATATTATTTATATGTATGGTGCTTGTAAAGCAGCTAAGTAAAGTTCTATCTGATGATATTAATTAATAGTGATTTAAAATTATCCGAGTAGGAAGAAATGCAGTATTATTTTCACATAAAAGCCGTTCAAGATAGAATGCCATGTGGCAGACAGATAACAAGTGTTAACGAGTGAAGGAAATTGTTTTAAACAAGGTGTAATTATTACTCGATACTTCTGAAGGCATAGAGATTGTCTACCCCAAGCTTAACAATGATGCCTACACGAGGAGAGGGGATGGTCAGTTTCTCTGTAGAGGCAAGGAGCTTCTGAGGACAGTAGTATCCATCCCTTTCACTGAAGAAAGACACTGAAATGACCTAGTTACCAGAATCTCATTTGCTCACTGGAAATGTAGACATAAGCCTTATAGTAAGACATCATAGGCAACTTTCTTCTCATTTTTTCTCTTTCCTTTTCCCAGAAAGAGAGAGAAAATAATTCCTTTTTCATTGTCAACTTCTCTGGGACCTTCAGTAGTTCCCTTTCTCTGCTGAAATCTAATTCTTTCTCTTAAGATAATCATGAGCAGGCTGGAGAGATGGCTCAGCAGTTAAGAGCACTGGCTACTACTCTTCCAGAGGACCTGGGTTAAATTCCCAGCACCCACATGGCAGCTCACAACTCTCTGCAACTCCTGTTCCAGGGGATCTAACACCCTCATGCAGTCATACATGCAGGCAAAATACCAATCTATATAAAATAAAAACAAATAATTAAGAAAAAGAAGATAATCACGAGATACAACTAACAATAAAAAGTGCCTCCCAAGAACATAGAGAAGTTTCATGGGTTCCATAGGTGGGTGTTTGTTTTACCATTAACATGACTTCTGACTACATGCTTCTAGACACGGAATGAAGTAAAGTCTTTTGAAAAAGCCCAGGATATTCTTGAGTCTTCAAACAGCTCTCTACCCCACACCTGCCCCAAGTACTTGCTCCATTTCCTGAAGCTGGGACAGCAATTAGGCCCATAAAAATGAAGTTCATTAATGAAAACTAATTGAAAATTAATTCACCATGACTCCAGGGAAGAGCTTGCATTTAAAACATTGTGTTGTTAGCAAGTGAGACTGTAATCATCAGAGCATGGCAAAATACTTCAGAATGACACATAGGTTAATGAGGTGGCGGAGCGTCAGAAAAGCAAAGGCTTGTAACATTAAAATAGCCACCATGCTTAGAACGCTGCCCTGCCCTTCCGCCTGCCTTCCCATCCTCCTCAGCCCACCTTCTTTATTCTGTTCTCACCTGACAGAGCAGATGCCACACTACTTATCCCTTCACCCAATCATCTTTCCACAGGAAAAACTCGACGGTAATTCTCCCATTTTTGAGTATTAAGTAGGATTTCTGCAAGTGGCAATCTATCCACTTTCCAAACCCTTAGGAATCTTATTTTATGCATTTTAAGTGTGTTCTTATAAAAAATTCAGACTTACATTAGAGAGAATAGTGGAATGAAATCCTCTCCCCTGCTTCCAACAGTCATTTACCAGAGACATATTTTAAGACATATTTCAGTAAGTGTTCAAAGACAAAAGTTCAGATTTCTGAGACTTTTGTTTTTGCAAGCTAGATATTGCATCAGAAACACATTGACGTCTTCTTCTTCTTTTTGTCTTTATTTACTGGGCTTGAGATGTAGCCCAGTTGGTAAGGCATTTGCCTAGCATGTGCAAAGCCTTAGACTTGAGCCCTCCCACCAGGACACAAAAACTGTTAAAGGTGTGCAGGTGTGAATGTAAGAGTGGTGGGGCACTTAGTCCTTCAAAGTTCACTTGCATTTCTCCTCAGAGCTCCTCTAAAGCACCCTCTGAAGCCTTTTTCATCTGCAAGTTTCTAATTTTTTGTTTGCATGTATGGATTTAAATCATTAACATTTTGTTGGTTTTATTCACTTTGAGTGTGACTGTTATTCATGAACACAAGCTTTCAAGCTTTCTTTTTTTCTTTTCTTTTCTTTTCTTTTCTTTTCTTTTCTTTCTTGCTTCCCTCCTTCCTTCCTTCTTTCTTTCTTTCTTTCTTTCTTTCTTTCTTTCTCTCTTTCTTTCTTTCTTTCTTTCTTTCTTTTGATGAGAGTGGGTTCAAGACATGGTTTTCTTGCTCTGTAGACCAGGCTGGCCTTGAACTCATAGAGATCTGCCTGCTTCTGCCTTCTGAGTGCTGGGATTAAAGGCATGAGCCACCACACTTAAAACAATCTTTCTTATTTAGCTCTTGATATCATTCATAGTTAGTTTTGACATAAAAATATTGGTAAGAATCTAAGGAATGACTACCTTTCCTTCCTTCCTTCCTTCCTTCCTTTCTTTCTTTCTTTCTTTCTTTCTTTCTTTCTTTCTTTCTTTCTTTCTTTCTTATCGATCATCATCATCATCATCACTATTAGAAAGTATTGAATAAGAATCATCATACACTGCATTTTGTCATGGATGAAAGAAAATGCAGTGGGTTGTTCAATGGGTAGCAGAGAAGAGATTGTGACGGGATGAATCAGTTCTTTTCAGATCACAGAAGAAAGATGTCTTAGTTAGTGTTCCTATTGCTGTGAGAAAACACCTTTACCAAAAGCAACTTTGAGAGGAAAGGGTTTATTTCGGACATGTCTGATCACAATACCTAATGCAGAGGGGTCAGGGCAGGAACCGAAGGCAGGTGCAGAGGCCATGAGGAAATGCTGCTTACTGGCTTGCTCCTCATGGCTTTCTTAACCTGCTTTATTTTTTTCCTTTTTAAAAATAATTTATTTATTTTTATTTTATGTGCATTGGTGTATGTTCATGTGAGGGTGTCAGATCTTAGTTACAGACAGTTGTTAACTTCCATGTGAGTGCTGGGAATTGAACCTGGGTCTTCTGGAAGAGCAGTCAGTGCTCTTAACTGCTGAGCCATCCTTCTAGCCCCTCAGCCTGCCTTCTTATACAACCAGGATCACCTGTTGAGGGATGGCACCACCAGCAATGGGTGGTTCTCCTGTAACAGTCATTAATCAAGAAAATGCTCCATATTACTAAGCAAATGTGTTATTAACAGTATTTCAGATCTGCTGTAATGTTTTGAAACAAGGCTTTTTGTTTTGTTTTGCTTTCTTTTTTCCAAACAGGGTTTCTTTGTGTAGCTCTGTCTGACCTGGAACTAGCTCTGTAGATCAGGTTTCCTCGAACTCACAGAGATCTGCCTGCCTCTGCCTCCCAAGTGCTGGGATTAACAGCATGTGCCACCAAGCCTGCCGAACCAAGAGCTTTTAAAAACAAAACACACAAACGAAACAAGGAAGTGTGGCAGAGGAAATAGTTAAACAGCACTGTCCAGGTGGGAAGAGGCTGACATTGGGTTTGGATTTTGACTTTTCTTCTTAGAATTTAATTGCTAAGAAAAGTTCTATGTACTTCAATTTTTAGAAGATTTGATATAATATTAACATTCAAAACATTACTCAGCTGGGCGTTGGTGGCACACGCCTTTAATCCCAGCACTCGGGAGGCAGAGGTAGGCGGATCTCTGTGAGTTCGAGGC
>CABHPP010148269.1:0-25527 GCA_902168425.1 Peromyscus attwateri | reverse complement strand
GAATGTGGCTTTTAGTACAAAGCACAGAGTAAGTTAGCAAGAGTCAGGGGCCATAAGGGAAGGAGATGGTTGAACTACAGAGTCATACTGTGAGAGGAGTCCAAGGCTGACAGAAAACAGCAGTACAGAAAACTCTGCTCTGCTTTACAGGAAGGCCAGGAGAAACACGGCATGTGTGCCTTCTGAGAGCTTTGCCAAATGGAACGCATCTACGTTTCTTGAGTTTCCCCATGTATCTTCCTAAATCCTGTACTTCCTGTCTATACATTAAAGTCTTTGGCAGATGCCAACATAGTGACTTTTAAAACAGGAGCCATGTATGTGAATGACAGCATCAAAGAAACTATGTCCAAGTCCCTTTATTACCAACAGCTATTTGATTCAATGCCTCCACGTTTCCTTGGATAACAGACATGGAACTTACAGCAGAGACTCGCTCTTGGAAACAGTTACTGGTGAGAAAATAGAAAAAAAGAGACCGTTGACTTAATTTTAGTTTGAGCATTTCAAAGCTGGTATTTGCAAACTCAGAAAAAAAAAGGCGGGGGGGCTTTTCATTAATCCAGTATTTTGGAAACAGTAACTCCTAGCTCACAATGGCATACAAATACAAAATTCCTAATGGGACTATTTCCTTACTAAGCCAGTAACAGTTTACATTCACCTAATGGCCTGGGGTTATGAGCAAACTACTCAATTAGAGAATTTAGGCTGCTTGCCCACATATTTTAGAGCAAATTATCCTTTCACAAATGCAGAACCCCCTATATAAAAAGCCTAACTAGTATTTCCTGGAAAAAAAAAAAAACATACTATTCCCCAAATCCCCACCTTGAACCTACTAAGAGTTTGTCTTTCTGCTAAGGGAAATTTTTATGAAAATATTAGTTTTTATGTCACACACTTCACTGTTGGTCTTGCTGCTGGCTTGTGTTTTGACCCTAAAGTAGCTGTGGAATTAAAATCAAAACACTTCTAAATGAGGACTTTCTTTCTAAGGCCTTTTCTGAAGTTGAGGATTTCAGATTAGAAAGTATTGAATCTGGCCAATTCTTTGATAACAGATCTCGGCTTGGGGGGTTAAATGAATTTCATGGTTATTCTTAACACTTACTATTTCTTCTTAGGCCTCTTTCATTTAAAAGGGGGTCGGTGCTTCCAATCTATAAACACCCATTAAAAGTTGTCCACCCTTTTATACTTGGCTGCTGGTCTTAATTGTCTGCAGATGGGTGGAGCGCTGCATTTTATTTCAAAGGTAGAGATTTGCAAAATGTAAACGGGACTATTAAGAGTTCTAAATCAAGACTCTCAACATCCATTAAAAGGCTCCATGTGTAAATGGGAATTGAACTCAACGGGAAAGTGTCTTTTGCTATCAAACATTCGTAGCTACTTTAAAGAAAAAGTATCTATTACTACCAGTGAGCGGTTCATGTGTTCAGCACAATGCGTTGTTGGAGAGTTATCTTCAAAATTCCAGCAAAGGTTGGAAGTAAGGAAATAGGAGCTGCTGTGCACCTTATCAATTTACATTGCCTTTAAGAGGAATAGAAACATTTGTTACACATTCCATAACAAAGTAAAAATTCCATATGTTTAGTCCTGTAGAGTATTGAATAGAGAATCTTAAAACGTGACTATTTCCAGTCCATCTATTGAACTCTTACTTTTTATCCTATTAAAATTCCTTCCAAAAAGTGAATGGTTCTTAGTTCTGCCTGCGCGACTGAGAGCTGAACCCAAACTCACAGATCTTGCCACTGTGGTGCTCTGGCTTGTCTTGCCTAAGGGGTTGACAGTTTATCTCAGATCTTACTGTTTCATTTACCTCTCCTTCACCAGTCTTCGTCTTGCTTCTCGTTAGCCCACCCCAAGGGCTGACGACTTCTAATCCATAAACTAAGCACACCTTAAACACAAAAAGGGTGTGTCTTTTATCTCTGCAAAATAAAACCCATTACAGATGTGATTTAATTTGATTTTCCTGGATTTAAAATGAAATATTCTGAATAGCACAGGACAATGCTGGAATCTTTGTCCTTAAAAAAGCAGCCTTATATAATCACCTTCTAGTCAAGACTATAGTGGAATTGCTGTGGAATATTTTGTTCACTTTGGCTTTGAGATCCATAATTGATACCCAGTAGTCCAATAGAGTCTTGAGCATTTGATAAGTATATTGCCTTCATCTTTTCCCTAAGTACAACGAACCACTTAGTTTTAGACAAATAGTATTTCCCCCTAAACTCAGTTTCAACAAAGAGGTTACAGTGACAAGGTTTAAAAGACGTTCTAGTCTTTGAGATTGCTGTTTATTTGTTACATTTGTCTGCGACGAAAGAGGAAACAATTTGGGTACCTCAATAGAAACACACACACACACACACACACACACACACACACACACACACACACATATATATATATGTTTGCAAAAACACATTTATAAGCTTTAAACAAAATTTTACTTTCAAAAACCATTTCAATATTTGTTATCTTTTTTTGGGATAAGATCTCCAATACTTTTCCATGTGGCTCTTATTATGTGAATAGCTATCTAAGCTTGCATATGTAATTGTATGAATTACGAACTGTGACTTTATTTCTTTTATAATCTTTGTAGTTCTTGCCATGACTTTTACATGTCTATGTCTGGCATTATGTAGCTTTGAAACTGTGCCAAAAATATTTATTGTCGTATATCTGGCGTTCTCATTCTATGTGGTTGGATTTGGTCTCCAAGCTGGGTAAAGCTTGTTAGCAGATACAGTTCTTGGCATTTGTGTGAAAATGTCTTAAGTAATTTTAGTATGTCCCTGAACTATAAAGCCTTTTGCACTCCTTGAAACAAATATGAAGTTGGAATTCAATGCTTGAGTTATCTTTTTTTTTTTAACTCATAAGGTGGGGAAAAAAGAAACAAAAATAACAATAACAAACAAATAAAACCACCCCAGAAAATAAAAGTATAGATTTAACTGCAAACTGGAACATTCTGAAATATTCACATGACAGACTGGATGAAATATTTCCTTATATGTAAATCCTAGAAAGCTGGGGCAGACACTGGTACCTGGTAGTGTTGGTATTTTGTGGTCATGTGAACTGATGATGGTGATAAAAAGCAAAGCATCCATGAACAATCCTTTCCTTAATCTCCTTGCAGCATGATTGCTTTATGGAAGTATTACAAAGACATTCAGATCCTGCGCTTAGGTTTGTATCTTACTCTTCTTCACACGGCTGTTTATTATATTCAGACGCAGCACCATGCTCTTCTATGGTTCATTCTCGATATACTTTTGTGTACATAAGTACAGTGACCTATTAGCATTGTTTAAAGTGTTTCAAAGGTCTTCTTAAACTGGTAAAGTTCCTTACAAATGATTTTTTGATTGCCTTATGTGCGTGAATGTTTTGCCTGTATGCACACATGCACATCAGGAGCGTGCCTGGTATACGAGCAGGTCAGAAGAAAGCACTGGGTTCTGTAACTGGAATTACCGCTGCTTGTGGAGACACGTGTCATCTAAGTGCTGGCAAGTGAACCTGCCTGTGACTCCAGGATAGCTGACCCCTTCTTCTAGCCTCAGTGGGCGTCCAAACTCATGTGTTCAAACCCCCACACAGACATACACACATACACATAATTAAAAGTAAAATAACATTTTTAGAAAGAGGGGCTTGAAAGATGGCTCAGCAGTTAAAAGCACTGGCTGCTCTTGCAGAGGACCCGGGTTTGTTTCTCAGCACCCACATGGCAGCTCACAACCGCCTGTAACTCCATCACTACTGCGTGTTACTCCATTTCCAGAGGATTTGATACATACTTCTGGCCTAGGCAGTCATCAGGTGCCAGGCACACACACAGTGCAAATACATATGCTCAGGCAAAACACTGATACACGTAAAATAAAATACAAATTAAAAAAAAATCCTCTGGAATCAGGGGTACCTCAGTGGTAAAGTGTTTGCTGTTCATGTCCAAAGCTCCAAGATTCAGTTCTCAGCATTGCAAAGAACATTCTCCTGGGGTTGGCAGGAGGACCAATCAGGGAATGTGGGAAACAAGACAGGAAGAGAAGACAGAAAAGTAGGACAAATACCAGGCTGATTCCATCATGGGAGGTGGCTTCAGTCTCCCTCGACCGGCCCATATCTGGAATGTAAGTTAGGCGCAGAATTGTCCTGATTAGGGAGAAGGGACTGGCCCTTCATATGCCTACACCCAGCAGTCCCCCCAGAGGAGGGCGAAATGGGGGAAAGGAAATGCCAGTCACCTTCCAGGGTTGACAAAATGAGATACTGTGTCCCAGTGACATCTTAGGAAAAAGAGTTGGGCGTCGGCTGTTGGAAGCAGAAGCAGCAGACAGAGAGGTCAAAGAAGATGCGAAGCTATTGCCAAGAAGTTAGTAAGTGCCACTCCTGAGGCAGCCTCCTGGGAATAGTGTTTCTCCACCTTGATGGTTGGAATTCAGGGTGACTGGACTTAGAGATAATAACAGGGACCTTAAGAATGTTGATACATTTCACCTGCTTTTGGAACCCTTTTCCTCCTACTAGGTTGCCTCATCCAGCCTTAACATGAGGGACTGTACCGCGTCCTATTGTAACTTGATATGCCATGTTGAACTGATATCCCTGGGAGGCCTGGCCTTTTCTGAAGGGAAACAGAGGATAAATGGATCTGGGAGAGAGAGAGAGAGAGAGAGAGAGAGGAGGTTGGGGGAGGGACTGGGAAGAGAGGAAGGAGGGGAAACTGTGCTTGAGATGTAATAGATGAGAGAAGAATAAATAAAAATAAAGAACGCTGATACGAAGTGATAGTGACAGAGGGTTCCCTGGAAGACGCCATGGAGCAGAGTTTTTTTGATGTAGATTATTCACCTAGGAAAAGAAGGTAAGGGAAACATGCCATTTCGAAGCTACTGATTGTTTCTGCATCTTTATCACAGCAAACCTGCACTTTTTTTTCCAGTCAATACAAGATGTTTTATTTTTTACCCAAAATTGTGTGTATTCTTATTTTCCCTACTAGAACATGTGTTATAAGAGAGCAGGAGATTTGCATTGTTCTCATCGGTACCAGGTAAGTATTTACTTAGTGAATACCTGAAAGTGTAGGGCTGAAGTTGTAGCTCAGTGGTGGGGCACATACTCACAGCCCTGGGTTCTACTCCCAAACATCACAGGAAACCAAAAATGTAAACTGTCTGTCTCTCCTCTGCTCTGCAATAGTGGACATAAATTATATCATAAAGGAAGAACTAACTGCAAAGCCAGTTACGAGTGATATGTAACAGGTGAAAAAGTTCAGGGAAAAATAACCTAGATAAGAAGGTGAAGTAGTGATATATTAAATATGGAAAGAAGATAAATTGCATACTGTAGAAAAAAAACCAGGTGCCAGAGCGCCTTGTTACGTGCTGTGGTGTATTGGAAAGGTGATTACAAAGCGCTTGCTGACCAATTGTTTCCCGTGTCTTCAGAGGAAAACTCAGCAGCAAAGAGCTTAAACTGACCCGACAGTGGTAGTGATTAAACATTAGAGAAGGCTCCAGGGTGATGTTGTAAAGTCTCTGTCTCAGGTGAATTTTAGGGGGAAACCATCCGTCTTAGACATTTTAGGCAGAGCCTTGCAAGAAGAGAGAGGTCTGGACTAAATGATGCCTTGCTCTAGCTTCTTTTCAATTTTAGATGCCTATGCCGCTATGTAGGGCAAGGAGCGGGGTCTGGTAAGCACATCGTTCACTGCAAGGACCAGTCTGATTAACTGGCATTTCTTGTCTCTAACCAGAGAGTTAGATCTTAGGTTTGAGTTAGAGTACAGGGAAATGAAAGATTAGCTGACCAAATAACAACATTAAAAAGTATATCTTGCCTCTAGACCTTCTAAGATACTAAGTGATTTCCACACAATAAAAATGAACCAGAGAAGTCCTAAATCTTATTTGATACATTTTAAGTGCTCTGCTTTATTTAGTAAGATTAAATTTAATAACAATGATATAAGCATAATGCTTTACTGTTGACAGGGAAACGCCACAGGAGAAAATAAAACTGTTTATGTTTATTTGTAAGATTTATTTACGTTAGTGGTAGAACTGTAAAAAAATGTAATATTTATTAAAATACTAGGTTGGCATGATGGTGCATGCCTTTATTTCCAGCACTCAGGAGGCAGAAGCAGGCAGACCTCTGTGAATTTAAGGCCAGCCTGATCTACATAGTGAGTTCAAGATCAACCAGGGGTACATAATGAGATCCTGTCTCAAAATAATTGTACTGTTTTAATGTTTCTCATTAATAATCATTGTAGTAGATTTCCCATCACTGTGACAAACACTTGAGAGAACAACCTAAAGGAGGGAAGATTTTAGCTCACAGTGCTGGAGGTTCGTGGTCAATTTGCTTCATTTCTGTGGGCCTGTGGTGAGGCAGAAAACCATGACCCCAAGAGCGATACTGAGACAAAGTGGTTCACCTCATGGAAGCCAGGAAGCAGATGAGTGGACTGGGACAAGTTATCTCTCTCTAGGGCACATCCTCTACTGACCTTCTTCCTCTAAGTAGCCCCCTGTCTTATTAGGGTTTCTATTGCTGAGGCAGAACACCATGACCAAAAAGCAAGCTAGCAAAAAAAGGGTTTATGTGGCTTACACTTACACATCCCTGTTCATCACCGAAGGAAGTCAGGACAGGAACTCAAACATGACAGGAACCTGGAGGCAGGAACTGATGAAGAAGCCATGGAGGGGTGCTGCTTACTGGCTTGCTTCCTGTGGTTTTCTCAGCCTGCTTTCTTAGAGAACCCAGAACCACCAGCCCAGGGTTGGAACCACTCACAATGTGCTGGGCCCTTTTCCACCAGTAACTAATTAAGAAAATGTCTTACAGCCAGTTCTCATGAAAGCATTTTCTCAATGAAGGTCCCTTCCTTTCAGATACCTCTAGTTTGTGTGTCAAGTTGACAGAAGACTTGCCAGCACACCCTCATCCTATATTTTGCCACCGCCCAACAATGCCATCTTGTTCTGAGTGCATCACAGGACTCATCCATGGAAGAAGTCAGAGCCTCTGTGCTCCAGTCACTTCTCTAAAGTACCAGCTCTCGCTACTGCTGCTGTGAGAAACAATCCTCAGACTCATGAGCCTTTTTGCTCATACTTCATACCCAAACCATAGTTGTGTGAGAAGCTCCCTAAAGACAAACTTTCACTAGAAGAGGGTGTTGCCTCTGTGAGAGTTTTTTTTTTAAAGTTTCTTATTACTGAATAGTACCATAACAATTGCTTTCAAAGTAAACATTTAAATTTTTGTAACTTTAAAATTCTACTTTGAATTTTTATTTTGTAGTACTCAAAAGAAATACAAAAGTAACTTTATACTTTTATATAAAACTGTATTTTATACTTTGGCACAGTGTCGTGGGAAAAAAACAAACACTAGAATTTATTTATTTTGGCAGATTTCCAATTTTATTATTACATATTTTTACATATCTATTTTAGTTCCAAAGATGGAATTTTGAATTCTTCCAGAAATAGTTGGAAATGTGTCTCTATATTTTAAGACACTATAGTATAGTTCTTTCTTTATTTTATACCAGATGCTAGAAAGTTACAACCTGGTAGGTCTTTATTTCATTGAGGGTGAAATGAGTCTAAGTAGGTGCAGTAGGAAATCATTGACTACTCTTCAAGCAATGAAATTTGAGAATGAACAGTGCTCCTTTAAACACACAAAATTATGTTTAACCTCATTCAAAAATTTAAGAGTACAAATTAAAACTATAATTTTTTTAACCTCTCGTTTCTACAAAGTTAAAAAATGATCACAATCTGGTCTGAGATAGAGAAAAAGGGTACATTTATGAAAGGCATGTGATTTAGGACAACTTCCATGGGGGTATGCTTGTCAATATACGTCAAAATTATGATTACACATCTTTTAATCAGCAATTATACTTCCAGAATTTTTTTGCTAATAATGGATGTTGACACATAAAGAAATGGCACATGTACCATGTTGCATACTGAAGTGTTCATTGTAATAGTGGGAGCCCAGAAGGTCAATGCCCACTAAGTGAAGACTGGCTAGAAATGCTACATCTGTTCAGCTGAATACAATACAGACACCAAAATGAATGAAAGTACTTTTTTCCTTTGAGAATAATTCTTAAGATATATAGAGTAGTGCATTAGATGAACTCTGTGTTGAACAAATAATAAAAGCCAGGGATGTAGCTCAGTAGCAGAGTGCTTGCCTAGCATGAGAGAAGTCTCTTAGTTCCTAAAACATTACAGAGAGAGGCAGGAAGAGGAGTGAGCAGAGAGGGAAGAAGAAGAAAAGAGGAGGAGGAGGAGGAGGAGGAGGAGGAGGAGGAGAGATTACATCTAAAAGTCCAGAGGGGACTGTCACATGTGTGTTGGCAGAGGGGCTAGGAGAAAGACTTAATTTCACTGTACATACACTCTTTCTACAATCTAAAAATTTTGTATATGTGGTGGCTTGAAAGAAAATGGCCCTCCAAGGGAGTGACACTATTAGGGGGTGTGGCCGTATTGGAGTAGGTGTGGTCTTATTGGAGGAAGTGTGTCACTGTGGAGACAGGCTTTGAGGTCTCCTATATGCTCAAGCCACGCCCAGTGAGACAGTTCATTCATGTTGCCTTCAGACCAAGATATAAGGACTCTCAGCTCCTGCTCCATTACCATGTCTGTTTGCACACCAACATGTCACATCATGAGGATAATGGACTAAACCTCTGACCTGTAAGCCACTGCAGTGAAATGTTTTCCTTTCTAAGAGTAGCCATGGTCATAGTGTCTCTTCACAATAGAAACCCTAAGACAGAAGTTGGTACCAGAGACTGGGGTGTTGTTGTGATAGGCTGGACCATGCTTTTGTTTGGAGGAATGTGGACTTTGGATTAGAAAAGCAGTTGGATGCTTGAAGTGGGCCTTAATGGGCCATCCTAGTAGGAGCATGGAAGACAGTGGTGCTGAGGGTGATTTGAACTGTGGGGGCCTGGCTCAAGAGGGTTCACAGGAGAAGAATGTTAGTATGTGACCTAGAGACTGGCCTTGTGATATTTTGATAAAGAATGTGGCTGCTTTTTGCTCTTGTCTAAAAAATCTGCCTGAGGCTAAGGTGAAGAATTTTGGATTAATTCCATTGGCAGAGGAAATCTCAAAATAGCCTAATATAGACTCTGCTGTGTGGTTATTAGTGGTAACTCTGACAAAGATTTATAATGAAAAGGAGCAAGCTGAACAAATAAAGATACAAAATGTACAGATTGAGAAAAGAGACACTGGGAAGTGGAATAGTCTTGTGTTCAAGGAAATACATGAATTAAAAAATGGATAAAGAGAGTGGTGACCTCAGGGCAAGATCCACCCAACTTGTGGGATTCCAACTGCCTAAGGCACTTTCTGATTTGTTTGATAAAGAGCTGAATGGCCAATAGCTAGGCAGGAGAGGATAGGCAGGACTTCTGGGGAGAGAGAGGAACTTGGGGGAAGAATCAGAGAGGCAGAGTTTCTCCAGTGAGACATGGAGGAAGTCAGATGTACAGTATGGAGGAGAGGTAATGAGCCATATCACAGAATATAGATGAATATAAATGGGTTGGTTTAAGTTATAAGAGATAGTTGGGAACAAGCCTAAGCTGAGGTCAAGCTTTCATACTTAATAAGAAGTCTCTGTGACATTATTTGGGAGCTGACAGTCCAAAGAAAGTCTGTCTACAGCAACTCTTATAAAGGAAAACATTTAATTGGGGCCTACTTACAGTTTCAGAGGTTCAGTCCATTATCATCATGATGGGAAGCATGGTGGCGTACAGGCAGACCTGGTGCTGGAGGGGTAGCTGAGAGGGAGAGCTATATCCTATCTGCTGACTGATAGAGAGAGAGGGATTAAGTAAGAGGAGGACAAGGGGGGAGGGGAAGGGAGGAGAGAGAGAGAGAGAGAGAGAGAGAGAGAGAGAGAGAGAGAGAGAGAACTGCCATGGGCTTTTGAAATCCCAAAGCCCACCCCTAATGACACCCCTTCCTCCGACAAGGCCACACATTAGAATGCTTTCAAATAGTGCCACTCTCTGGTAACTAAACACCCAAGTATATGGGGGCCATTCTTATTCAAACCACCACAGTCATAAATAAAATTTGGCTAAATAATTTTCATGGAAAGCTAGAATGAATGGTTGGTATGCAGTGGATCATCTACAGGAACACAAAGTCTCTCACTACTGAATGTGATCAGTGAGCCATGTTGCATGCATAAGGTTGAGAGTGACATTTAAATTGCTTCAATATAAAGGTATGTTTGTCTAGAATGAAATTGTGTCCAATAAAAAATTAAAAATTATTTTTACTTTGGTAAAGATATTCTTGGTTTTTCCTTTAATTACACTTGTTACTTAATTGTGTGTGTGTGTGTGTGTGTGTGTGTGTGTGAATGGTATGTGCATGTGTGGGCTCACGTGTGTGAGGAAGTCAGAGGACACTTTGCAGGAGTCAGCTCTCTTTTTCCACTATTTGGTTCAGAGACTGAACCCAGGTACTCAGGCTTGGTGGCAAGTAGCTACATCAGCTGAGCCCCTTCTCTGGCCCTTATTAAAAGCTTTTAAAGACAGGAAATTGCTTTTCAATATCATAATATATTTCAAAGAGATTTGATTGCATTGGTCTGCCCTGTACGCTCAACTTTTAGGATAGAAAAATTACTATTGGTGATGTTAAAAGTTGGCATCTGTAAAAATACCTTGCAATGAAGATAAAATTTAAAAATTTCTGGAAGTAATTACGAAGAGAAAAATTATTACAAATTTTCAATCAGTTTATGATCACCAGTATGAAGCTAAACCATACTGAAATGAAGCCTGAGGTGAAAGGGGAAAAAAAATCACTAATACTGATCCTGTATTTAAAGTTTCGAAATTATATTTTATGGATTTTTGGCACTGATTTAAGAAACTAAATTAAAATCTCATTCATAATGATTACTTTGTTTTAAAGTATCCCTTTATGTTCTTTACTTAAGGCAAATACTGCACCCATTTTATCATAGAACGTTCTAGAACTTTCATCACTCTAAAATTGATAGGAGAGAAATAGGGGCTCTTTTTTAAAGGATTTTATTGTGTTTGTATGTGTGCCTGAGTGAATTTATGCATGCCACATGTGTTTGTGCAGGTACCTGCTGAGGCAATGATATTGGGAAGTGGATGAGTTTTGAGAGATTGTGTGTTATCGACATGAACACAGCTGTGTCAAGGACCCTGGTGCCTCAGACCCTGGGAATGGCAAGGCCTTTCACTGGTGGAGTATGGATATTTACACAGTGTGTAAAAAGTGAAAAGCATCAACTGCCTCTTCCTCTTCCTGGATGTTGACAATCTGTCAGTGTGGTTGAATGTATCAACTACATGGCTACAGCCTGATTCCACTTCCTTACAGAGCCCTCCTACTGAAACTAGCTAACTCTGCCTCCTCCTTCGTGCTGCCTATAATAAATGCTCAGGGCTGTGGCTGGTGCCTCTCCATAAGAGCATGTGGCTCACTTGATTCCAGTTTTTCTGTAAATGTGTCTGCCATTTCTTCATTCTCCCATCAGCCCAGACAAAGTCATGCAGGTTGTGGCACCAAAGGGCATTGGATTCCCTGGAACTGAAGTTACCACCAGATGTGGGTGCTGTGAACTGAACCTAGGGCCTCTGTAAGGGTAATAGGCGTTCTCAATCCTTTAGCCACTCCTCCTGTCTCTCTCAAGCACCCTTTGGCTGATATTTGAAGGCTACTATAAAGATGAATAAATATAAGGCTACTATAAAAATAAATGACAAATAATGACTTGATGAACTATTAAGTTAAAAAAAAATCTGATCCTTGGGTGGTGGTGGCTCATGCCTTTAATCCCCTTGCTCTGCCTTGTGAGTTCAAGGCCAGCCTAGTCCACAAAGTGAGTTCTAGTACATCCAGGGCTGTTATACAGAGAAACCCTGTCTCGAAAAATAAACAAAAACAAACAAACAAACAAACAAAAAACCCAGACAATTCAGGAAATTATATATTCTTATCTATATTTGTCTCTATAACAATGGAGACAAAGAAGTTAATAATTTGCTTCTGACACACAGTCTTTTATTGAAGTCTCCAAATATGTTAGATCCTTCCTCAGGAGTTAGATATTTGAGCCATGCTCTGAAAGAAGTGTGTGGATTCAGCAGAAAGAGAAAAGGAACAGGATATTTTGAGCAATGAGAAAAACTCATTAAAATCTGGAACTAAAGTCTATAGGTAGTTTCACCCTAAAGTAAAAATTTAAAATTTAGGACCCCTTTAAAAAAACAGCACAACGTTCTGCGGAAGAAACAGTAATTCTATACTTAAAAAATCATTAAAAGATTTTTCCTGCATGTATGTATGTGTACCATGTGTGTGTCTGCTATCCACAGAGGCCAGAAGAGGGCACTGAATCCCTGGAACTGGAGTTACAGTTGTGAGCTGCCAGGTGGGTGCTGGAAATCTGAACCTTGGTCTTCTAGAAGACCAACAAGTGCCCTTAACTTTTGAGTCCTCTCTTCATTCCCAAGAATCTGTATGTTTGCAAAATTTGCTTGTGCTGAGGTATTTTAAGTACTGTCAGTTGAAGATAGTGTGCCTTTGATTTCTGGCTTTCCTTTCATCAACTTGGCCTTGATGGCGGGGTTTTGGGACTGTCAAGGTGCTGTGGGGATCATTGTAAGAGGTGGCTGATCTGGAGACAGGCTGTGTTGCTTCCGTGGGATTTTATTTCTGTGGTTTGTAGTCACTTTGGTAGTTATTGCCTCTTCAGGGTAAGAATAATTTCTAGAGATACTCTAGCTTCACACTGTGTCAGCTTGCTTGTTGTTGTGGTATTATCTGTCTATCTATCTATCTATCTATCTATCTATCTATCTGTCTGTCTGTCTGTCTGTCTGTCTGTCTATCTATCTATCTATCTATCTATCTATCTATCTATCTATCTATCTATCTATCTATCTTAACATCTATCTAGCTGCATATCTATCTATCATCTATCTATATCTATCTATCTATCTATCTATCTATCTATCTATCTATCTATCATCTATCATCTATCTATCTATTTATTTATTTGAGATAAGAGTTTCTCTGTGTATCCCTGGCTGTCCTGGAATAAACTCTGTAGACTGTCTTGATCTTGAACTCAGAGGGCCTCCCACCTCTGCCTCCAGAGTGCTGGGATTAAGGGTATGTGCTACCACATCTGGCTCTGTTGTGATGTTATGATTGGCACCTAGACAGCAGGGATAGGTTGATAGTGAGATAGAGACAAACTTTGCAGAATATGGAGACAGAAAGTTGTCTGGAAAATTCTTTCAGTCATCAGACAAGCAGAGTTGTAAATTGTAGGTTAAATTTTCACCAGCATGTAGTGGAATTTTGTTACTATAAAGAACACTTGCTCATACAATGTACACAATGATGTACTTCTCACATAGTTTTTTGATAGGAATTGTGTGTGTGTGTACATGGGTCTAGAGGCTGGAGGCTGACTTCCTTGATTATTCTTCTTTCTCTGTATTGAGACAGGGTCTCTTGCTTGAACCTGGAGCTTGCTTCTTTGGCTTCTCTAGCTAGCCAGTTCACCCCCAGGACTTCCTGTACCTGCCTCCTGCACTGGGATTATAGATGGCTGCCAAGCCCACCTGCTGTTTAAGTGGGTACTGGGGCCCCAAACTCTGGTTCTCTTGCTTTACCCATCAAATCATTTCCCCAACCTCAGCATTCCGATTACATGTTCGTAAGTACTTTTAGAAAGTCTTTTTGTTTGGTTTTGTTTTTCTGACAAAGGGTCTAATTCTATATCTATCCAGGCTGTCTCTGTACTCATGGCAATCCTCTTGACGCAGACTCTCAAGTTTTGACATTATGGGTATGATCATGACTCCTAGTCTAGTCCTGTTTTGTTAATAAATTGTTTTCATGACAGACATAATTTATATTTATACATTATATTTATGTATTTATTTATTATGTATTTATTATTATTACACATTATTTGCATTTGACGACTGCAGGTAGCACCAGAGAAGCATATTTTTTTGTATTATACATAAATCAAAGAACAGGTGATAACGTTCCCTTTTATTTTGAAGTGCCGAAAGAACAGTTGAGGCTATTGTGTCTTACAGGGAACTGTCGGACGTTATTGATGACAATAATGGACATGAAGCAAATTATTAAAATCCAATGCAACTCCTAGAGCTAGTTATTGATTTCAGCTAATTTTTGCATGAGACTTGAAGGAAAGATGTTCCAAATGAAAACAGTGGTGGTTTGTGAATGATTAACTGAAATAATGGGAAATATGTATATACAGTGAGGGACTCAGCAAATGAACAGTTGCCAACGACTGCTCTTACAGTGTAGACTCTGTCAGATGTAAGCAATGTCGTCAGTTGGCCATTATTGTGCTTTACTGCTCTGACTAAAAAGCTTACGAGTCGTTTTCAATTTTGTCACCAATGGAAAACTGGCCTACAGCTTTACTCAAGAATGTGGAGCATGGGCCAGGCCTGGTAGTGCACATCTTTAATCCCAGCACTGGAGGGGTGTGTGTGTGTGTGTGTGTGTGTGTGTGTGTGTGTGTGTGTGTGCAAAGACAGGTAATCTCTAAGAGTTCAAGGTCAGACTGGTCTACACAGTGACTACCAGGACAGCCAGGGCTACATATAGAGATTTTGTCTCAAAACAAACAAACCAACCCCCAAACAAAAACAAAAACAAAAATCTTCCAAACAAAACAACAATGAAAAAGAATGTGGAGCGAAGTTTGGACAGCAGTACCCTGTGGCTGAAAACATTCATGAAGAGTCACCCAACAAGACTGCAACTATGAAACTTGGGGAGAAGCACCCCAGTACCCTTTAAAGATGGTAATAAGCCTGCAGGATGCACACGCTTGCAGCTCAGTCCTTCACTCTGCTGAAGGAAAAAAAAATCTGTCTCCACAGTTGCTAACCACGTTGGCCTTTACCTGCTTCTTTTTCTTTTCAGGTTCTCCTCAGAACTGGGGATGTTAAATACCCATGCTAAGACAGGCTTTTAAAGTTGAAGTATGATCTAAGGCACTGGCTATTATAAAGCCATTCAAGTCTTGCAGCACAAAAGTCAAATACATTTATACATTTTTAGACGCAAAATTTTATTTTTGAAGGCTTGGAAGGAAAACCCCAGTACAAACAAAACAAAACAAAAAACAAAAACAAACCCTCCCCCCCCCAAAAAAACCCCAAAGACAAAAACCAAAAAACCAAACCAAACCAAACAAAAAACAAAAACAGAAACAACTACAAAAGCTTATTCTAAAAGTTGACAAAGGCCTGAAATTCGTCATTTTGATTGCAACTGAGAAAGACACTTTGGAACATTCCAGCAAGTCACTTAGGGAAATAAAATTTGCATGAAGGGAACCTTCTTTCATGTCTTTAAAAGTATTTATAAAGAACCAAGAAAAATTTATAAAAAGTGGAATATGGAATAAAAATAAAAAGACATTGGCAAAAATCACTCTAACTTTGATCATAAATTGTAAAAACCAAAGATTTCAAATGAGAATGAAGTCAGGACTGTACTAGAAGGAACACATTTCACAGCGAACCAGTGGAGAGGCTCTTTGGTTGTATGATAATCCAATTAATGAGAAGAGGGGATCATACACACGCACATTGGAAAAGGGTTGAAAATTCTACTTTGACATAATAAAACAGAGCAAAAATAATAAAAAGATAATGTTACTGCAGCAAGAACATCAAGGGTGGATAGTAATTGTCACTGATTAAAAAAGGTTTCTGATTGATTATTGCACAAAATTCTAAAGCCCTGAATTAAAAAAAAAAACTATGTGTGTGTGTGTGTATGTGTGTGTCTATATGTGTGTACGTATGTGTGCATGTCTATGTGTGTGTGTGTGTGTGTGTGTGTGTGTGTGTGTGTGTGTGTGTGTATGGACATGTCTGGAGGTCAGAAGACAACTCTGAAGTAGCTTCTCTCCTTCCACCTTTACATGTGCTCTAGGGATCAAACTCAGGTCATTAGGATTGCACCAAAAGCACCTTTACCCACTAATCCATCTTGCCAGCCTGAGCCCTGCATTTTTATAGTGCATATACAAAACCCCAAAGCACTCCTCCCACATTTGACATCTGTCCTAAACATTTATCCATTATTAATGCAAAGTTGAAACATTACTATCAGTAATAATTAACCAAACTACTCAATTACGTTTCTCTTCTTTATAGGAGATATTAAAAAATCATTGTCAAATCAACAGATTATCAAAAAGTGTACAGGCTGAGGGGCAGGGAATTTTATTAGTGGGGTGGGAGTGTGGCACACCCCTTTAATCCCAGCACAAGGGAGGCAGAGGCAGGCAGTTTGAGGCCAGCCTGGTCTACAGAGTTCCAGGACAGCCAGGGCTACACAGAGAAACTGGGTCTTGTAAAAGAGCTATTACCGAAGCAGTAGAGCTTGGAGCTGCAGCATAGGTCAGCTGTGGAGGACATACTTAGAGAACTCAAGGCTTTAGTCAGATCTCTGTGCCCTGCCCCCACCACAGCAAAGGAGGCAGGTGGAATTCCTGATGTCTGATATATGATATTATCAAACATGATAATTAACAACTTAAAGTTCTAAACAAAGCCCATTAAACAATTATCTGGCGACTTTAGAGTGAAGCATAGGTGGGGCCATTAGGAGGTGAACTATTCAGGGGTGAGTGTCCCATTATTCCCTTTTACTCACGGCCAAGGGCTCCTGAGAGCACCACACATCCGAACTGCGGACAGTTACAATTCGGAGATCCTAATTTCTGTCCAGAAGACCAGGAAAAGCACTGCTCACAGGCCAGACTGCGCATGGTAATGTATTTTTTTCCTGGCTCGTCAAAGGCAGAGAATAGTGGAGGTGAGTCTGTGTTCTCGTTTTCGGTTCAGAGGAGTTGAGAAGCAGGGACGTATTGACTCTCAGAGAGTTCGTAGTTCTAAAAATCATTCTTTTTCCTCTTGCTGTTTCCTTTGTGGGTGGCCCCAGCTTGGGAAGCCTGGCAGCTTGGAGTGGAAGAGGAATCCTATCATTCTACCAGAAGATCAGGAAAAGGACCCCTGTGGACTGCAAGGTGGGGGAGAAATCTTGGAAGACAAAGGCTTGAAGATGATCCTCCAGTTCTGATGGTAAATCAACATAATACTTGGTCTCACTTTTGAGCTGCACATGTGCAGAACAGACCCAAAGCTACACAGCCCACGGCTTTGACGGCTGACTATAAATCTCCAAAGTCAGACTAAACAATAGGTGGTATGTGAGACAAACTTAACGGCTTAGCTAGACAAAACAAAACAGAGCAAAGCAGACACTCCCCCGACCCTCAAACACTGGACGATAACTTACAGGAGAGATGAAATCTGTTTTCTGATACATGCCAATGAACCAAACTATGAGGAATCAGTCAATGCCATCCAGACTTCTGAAACTACATTTAAATCAGGGTCTCCCCCAAACCACGCTTTGTTTATAATTCACTGGAAAGGGTGTTTTTTTTTTTTTCTTTTTCTTTTGTGTAGACCTGGCTGTTCTGGAACTCACTCTGTAGCCCAGGCTGGCCTCAAACTCATAGAGATCCACCTGCCTCTGCCTCCCAAGTGCTGGGATTAAAGGCGTGCGCCACCAGACCTGGTCCATGCTCCACATGCTTGAATAAGACCATAGGCCAGTTTTCCATTGGTGACAAAATTGAAAACGACTCATAAGCTTTTTAATAACAGCAGTAAAGCACAATAATGGCCAACTAATGACATTGCTTCTATCTGACAGTCTACACTGTAAGAGCAATAGGTCCTTTGCTGATAACCAGATTTTCTAATTCAAAAATTTGATGTGTATTGATGTATGTTTCCATGTATCATATGTGTTTCTGGTACCTTCACAAGTCAGGAGAGGGCACAGGATCACCTACAGCTGGAGTTGCAGCTGTGAGCTGCCATTTGGGTGCTGGAAATTTAACTCTGGTTCCCTCCAAGAACAAGTGTTCTTAACCTCTGAGCCTCCTCTCCAGCCTTCATTATCATTTTTTTTTTTTTTGAAGACAGGGTCTCAGTAGCCCAGGCTGGCTTGAAACTCTAACTCTGTAGTCTATGTTAGTCTTCAATTTGTGGCAGTGCCTGTCTCAGCCTTTCTAGTATTAGGATTATAGGTGCGAACTGCCACACCTACCTGCTGCATCACCACCACCAACCACACATCACCACCACCAACCACACATCACCACCAGCAGCAGCATTCATTGTGGTTTGTATTGTTTGGTATCCAATTAAAGGTTTGAGCATGCTAAGTAAGTGCTCTATCATTTAGCTCCATCTTCAGCTAACACACACACACATTTTATATGTGGATATATATGTGTGTATATATGTATGTATGTTAGCAAACAAGTAATGTGTTTCATTGCAGCATTTTCACAAATAATTTGTTCTTATTCACCTCCCTCTCACTGCCTTCCCTGTTCCATGTCATCTGTCCACAAGTAACCCCTCCTTTGCTCTCATGTTACATGTATTTGATTACACTCCCTTGCCTGGTATCCACAGAGGCCCCAGAAGGGTGTCAGATCCCCTGGAACTGGAGGTAAAGATGGTTGTTTGCTGCCGTGTTGGTGCTGGGGATCAAACGTGGTCCTCTGGAAGAGCAGCCGGTGCTCTTAACCACTGAGCTGTCTCTCTAGCACCCTGCATGTTTGATTCTGAATGTTTTTTTTTTGTGTGTGTGTGTGTTTGTATGTCCGTTTATTTCTCTAGACTTGAAAATTTTTCTGCTATAATTTTATAACTGAATTGTCCATGCCTTTAATACTTAGCTCCTTTTCCCCGTCTTGTGGATTCTTAGGTTTGGGCTCCTGAATAGTTCTAGGAAGTTTTGGTCATGCTTATTTTTTATTCATATATGTCTGAATGCAATATTGCCTCAATCCTGTCC
This sequence comes from Peromyscus attwateri, assembly GCA_902168425.1. Lineage (NCBI taxonomy): Eukaryota > Metazoa > Chordata > Mammalia > Rodentia > Cricetidae > Peromyscus > Peromyscus attwateri. Next base: position 6,481 of record CABHPP010148269.1, on the reverse strand, counting down.
TCTATCTCCAACATCTATTCTTTGGCTTGGTCTTGTCTGGTAGTGTTTGAATTTTTTACATCAGTGTATACTTTGCATTGTAAAAAAAATCCAAAAAAACAAAACTAAGTCCAATGGTTGAGGGACAATGTTTTTAAACTAGAAAACAGAAAATATGTAGACTGTGAACATGAGTATATACCTGTGTGAGGGGCAAAGATGACAGGATGTTTGGAATGTGTGATGGAGAGAAAAATGCTGTGAAGTGAACTTGGAGGATCGGACAAGATCCAGATCATGGAAGATCAAAGCTGGGAGTAAGTATTTCATAGTAGTTGAAATGGGAAGCTTCTATAGTGGAAGAATAGCATGATAGAAACTACATTTAGAAGGTCACATATATGCTGTCATATGGAGTTCGGGTAAGAGGAGAGGACAGCAGTCAGATACCTAGGAAGCCGCTATACAAGTTCTTCTGTTAGCTTTGTTTTTCAGAGTGGGCCTCACTGTGTGGCCGTGGCTGGCCTGGAACTCACTGTGTACACCAGGCTGGCCACTGTGTTAACTGACTCTTTCATTCCAGCATGTCTCTTTCCTTCTTTTCCGGAGTCTGTTTCCTTACTGAAAATTTCCTCTATGATTTTGAATTTCACCTTCAAATTTCTTCTTCACTCATGCTGTTTAACTTTGCTATCTGGGCTCCAAATTGATTTTCTTATTCATCTGCTTATCGAGTCCTCTATGTGGTCACTGATCCTTTTAAAAACTTGTGGAATTTCAGCTCATCTTTAGTTCCCAGCACTGGAATTGTGAGTTGCAGAGGTGTGATGGTGGTTTCGTTTCTCCGATTGTGTTTCTTTGTTGTATTTTGTCTGCTGGGATGGATGTGGCCTCCAGTTTTCACCTTCCCTTTTGGTTCACTCCCCACTGATTGGTTTGGTATCTGTGATTCTTCCTAGTGAGTTGTCACCTGAATTTACGGTCCCCACTCTGCTTTAGGAAGGAAGCCTGCTGAAGTACGCACACCACGAAGTAGCGCACACCATGACTTGAGAGCAGTGCTGGTGCGAACCTGCAAAAGCAGGCATTTACTTTCCATGAATCCCAGAGAAGGTGCAGAGACAGCAGCCCCGGGGACTGGACTGAGAAAAATGTAGTTGACAGTGTTTTTAGATCCGTCATGATTGATAGTTAAGATGGAAAAAGAGGATGGGGAAAGAGGGAGCAAAGAATGAGCAACCTGGAAATTGCATGGTTAGAGGAAAGAGGACGATGAAGGAAAATAGTGGAGACACAGGGAACAGATCATAAAACAGCACCGACAGGGAATGGTTAGAGGGAAGAGAGCTACAAGGGGCAGTATTGTATATACAGGGAAAGTGGTCCTAGAAGTCTTTTCGGATGAGTTACAATCTAAAACAAAATGAAACCAAAATGTGTGAATATGTACATTTAGGTATGGGGTTAGTGGGGATAGTGGCCAGGAAGCTAGAAAGGGACCATGGAGTGGGCTTTAAGGCAGGAGGCGGGAGGGGAACAGAACATGTGATATAAAGAGGCATATTGGAGGGAAGGTTAGAGCAGAGATGGTGGTGGAATGGGAAGGTGTGTGTGTGTGTGTGTGAAACAACCAAAAACCATGTTAAGAAAATACCATAAAGAAACCTGCTACTTTGTAAACTAAACTAAAATTAAAAAAACAAAATGAAATTGAAGCTATTTTAGTATCGTTGTTTCTGGTAGCTGGGGTGAATGTGGTTTCTCCCATCTCATTTGTAGCAGGGTCTGTAGGAAGAAGAGGGCCATTAGCCTCAGTTATTCAAGTCACAATTCTCCAGCTTACTACCCAGAGCTCCACTTTCTACAGCAATTCCCCAGTGTGAGACTCTTGCCTGTCCTTAACAACTTTGTCTCTGGTGTGCTGGTGTGCTGGGAATCATACTTCCCATTCTTGGCTTTCTGTGGCTAAGGCTATGAGGGTGTGGCAAGCTTGTCCATACTTGTGTTTACCTTGGTTACTGGGTGTTAGCGTCTGGCTGGGTCTTGCCTCCCCCCCATCCAAGTTCAGCATACTTAAGTTCCTGTACTGTTGCTCCCGTGACTGTGGTGAGAGTGGTGGCTTCTCTGGGCTGCTTTGGGCTCCTCAGCTTCAGGTTCCTGACACACTTCTCTCCATCTCTCTGCCTATAGGTATCCTGCCCCTGAGCACATCTCCACAGTTCACTCAGACATTTATAGAGTTCATTCAACTTTAGTGTGTAGGCATTCTAAAGGTGCAGAGGACACTTACCTCGACTCACCTAGAATGACTGTTTACTTCAGAAGAGTGTGATGGATGAACCCAAATAGGCAAACAATGCGCACCACAGTGTGACCTTGCAGATATCACTGTACAGAAAAGCCTCTCTGATGAACTATCAAAGATATTTGCTTGTAAGAAAGGTTTTTTTTTCTGCAGTTAAAACATTGCTATGTTTAAAAATTTTTTTAAATAGTGTGTTCAAACACATCTCTATGCCATGGCACATGTGTGGAGGTCAGAAGATAATCTGTATGGGTTGTTTCCCTTGCTCCACCATGTGGGTAACTGGATCAAACTCAGGAAGTCAGTCTTGGTATTAAGTGACTTTACTCACTGAACCATCTAGCTAGCCCCAGCTATACATTTAATACCTTGAAGTAACATCATCATATTGTTCTATAGGTCAAGAATGCAGACAGTGTAGCTTAGCCTGTTCTGTTTTAGGTTTCACAGAATTTGAATATCAGTAGGGTGTGCTCCTTCTGCTGCCTGAGAAGAATGTCTCCAGGTTTCCTCGGAGTTTGAGTTTAATTCTGCCATTGGCAGGGCTGAGTTCCTACTTGCTGACTGTTAGTCAGGCAAGCCTGTGAAGGGTAACTGCACTCCTTGGCTCTGGGCCCTTCCTGTTTTCAAAAGTCACAGATGAAGCACCAAATCCTTCTTACGATTTGACTACCTCTGATTACTTCCTATCTCATTTTTTCCTCTTCTGCCATATCTCTCAGACTCCAGCTAAACTTCTCTTTTTGCCAGGGAAGTAGTTCAATTGGCTCCACTCAGATTGTCCAGGAGAATTTTCCCCTCTAAAAGGTCTATAGCTTCAACTTCTTCTGCAGATTTCCTTGATAGCAATACTTGGATTATTATTTTATTGACTAACCAGAGGTGAGAATCTTACAGGAATACTTTTAGAATCCTGCCCTTTATAAGGTATGGAATATAATGAAAATGAGAATAAATTTGGAGATTAAGAGGCTTATATGGGAATATCGTAGACACAAACTACGTTCCAGAAAGGCTTACATGAAAGGAAATGAGTATACACAAAGAAAGTTGAAGGAAAGTCCAATTGGATATTTTTTTGGGGTGGGGTGAGGTTTTTGAAAACTTGATTCCAAAGATAAGACAAATAAAAGGCAAAAATAGTAATTGACCACAGAAAGGCAAGTATATTCTGTAACTCGTTTTATGAAGTTAGCTAGGCTGCCCTTGATACTAAAAGCAGAGAAAGACCTTAACAGACAAGTAATTACAGGTCCACACCATTTGTGAAAGCTCTCTACATCTGAAGCAGAATAGCATATCAAATCCAGCAATATACAAAAGGATAATAGATCAACAGAAAAGAAAACCAAAGTCACAAGTATTTCACACATATATCACTTTTCCAGTTTACAAGCAAATGCTATGGTTATGCGTGTCCCCCAAAGGCCCATGCGTTTAAGCTTGCTTGACAGACTGCTGTTGGGAGGCAGTGAGGGCAGGCTGTGGTATGAGTTGCATTGCCTTTATTGCACACGTAATATTTTCTCGTCTTTGGAAACTTAATGGCTTAACTACACAAAGCAAGGGCTTTTATAATAATATTTCCATCCATCATTGCTCAGCATGTATCAAATTAGCATGACTTTGATTGCATTATGTTAGAATACTTGATTTTCAAAATTACTGCTTGAGTTGCTGGCTTAAGCCTCATAAAAACGGTTAAATTTTGTGTTGGAAATAGGACAAAATTTCAAACAATATTGGAAATAGTCCCAAACATACTCCTGTCACTTTGCACTAAGTATTTATCATAGCACTGGCAATAAAAATAAAAATCCTGATCAACTCTGAAAAATGTTGAAGATATTCTACAGCCTATGTAGAAGCTGTTCTCAACTTGTGAGTGGAGATCCCCGGTGTCGAATGGCCCTTTCACAGGGGACACCTAAGACCATTGAAAACACAGATATTTACAGTATGATTCATAACAGTAGCAAAATTACAGTTATGAAGTAGCAACGAAAATAATTTTTATGATTGGGGGTCACCACATCATGAGGAATTGTATTGAAGGGTCACAGCATTGAGAAGGATGTCCTATAGTATTAAAATACTTAAACAAGATTTAAAAATAAACAAAGCATATCTACCTCATGTAATGTGAATATTTTGTCTTTTTTTTTTTTTGGTTTTTCAAGACAGGGTTTCTCTGTGTAACAGCTCTGGAAGTAGTACAAAAAAGTTATCTAAGTGGGCTGAGGGCCATTTCTGTGAACAGGGCAGGAGTCCCAGGCTCAGAGCCAGGAAATTTATCTAGCTTGTAGCTTGCAAGGCCCAGTTTCCTCAGAGCTGCCTTACTGTGGAAGACCTAGGCCACCTCCATCAAAGATGAAGGGTTAAAGCCTTATCCACGGGACATGATACCATTTTCCTTTTTCTATGTTTTTCTTCTTCTAATTCCTAGTGATTTTAATTTGCAGGGGCCAAGAATCTGTATTTTAAAAAAATAATTTGTTAATTTATTCTGAAGGGTAGAGCTTTTATGGCACAAACACCACCCTTGAAGTAAATATAATACTAGTTGTCTATAGTATGTCAAAAACTATAAAGCAGAGATAACGTTTAGAATTTCTGGAAGTGCTCAGGCCAGAGGAAGGCATTACTACAAAGGAAAGGATAGCGATCACATCCTTTATGAATTTAAAATTGTAAGTTCCAAACAAATTGTTACCAAATAAAATCAATTATGTACAAAGTAGTAGATAGCTAAGCCAGTAAGATTTCTTCTCACTGTGCAAGTCTGTTTCATTCTTTAAAAATCAACTAAGTAATTTGTCACATTAATAGTAACAAGGAAAATCATGTAATCAGGTAAATACACATAGGAAAATATTGAAAAAACAGAACAGCTATTTGCAACAATAGTTTTCTAAACTTCATAGAGAAAAAGGTATAGGAATTGGTAATATAACTCAGAGATAGACTGCATGCTATCATGTTTGAGGCCTTGTATCTTCAACAATGCAAAACATGCCAAAGAACAAACTCAGGCTGGGCGGTGGTGGCGCATGACTTTAATACCAGCACTCGGGAGGCAGAGGCAGGTGGATCTCTGTGAGTTTGAGGCCAGCCTGGTCAACAGAATGAGTTCCAGGACAGCCAGGGCTGTTACACAGGGAAACCCTGTCTAAAAAACCAAAAACCCAAAACAAAAAAAGGGAAACAAAAGGAAAAGAATGCAAAAAAAAAAAAGAAAAAAAAGAAATGAAATGGCTGTATCTTCTTAATTCTATTTTATTTGTCTATTTATTTACTTATTTTAATATATAATCAATGGAACCTAGGTCCTAGTACATGCTAGACAAGTGATCAACCAATGAGCTACATTCCCAGTATCTCAATAACTGCTTTTTTTCTTTTATTGAAAAATAGATTTTCCATGCAATATATCTTGATTGCCATTTTCCCTCCCTCCCCTTCTCCCAGTACCTCCCTACTTCTCTTCCAATCTGGATCCACTCTCTTTTTGCCTCTCATTAGAAAACAAACAGGAAGGGTTTGGAGAGATTGCTCAGTGGTTAAGAGTACTAGCTGCTCTTCCAGAGGGCCCAGGTTCAATTCCCAGAATCTATATGGCAGCTCACAACTGTCTGTAATTTCAGTTCCAAGGGATCTGACATCTTCACACATGCAGACAAAACATCAAAGCACATTAAAAATAATGATTTTCTCATTTCTCAAAAGAGAAAACAAACAGGTATCTAAGGAGTAATAAAATATAAAATAAAATAAGACCAAACACATTGGAGTAGGTCAAAACAAACAACAGGAAAAGAGTCCAAGAAAAGGCAAAAGAACTTGCTATTGATGTACTGAGTGTTCGAACACTTAGGAATCCCATAAAAACACAAAACTGGAAGCCATCATAGATACAAAGGACCAGCAGGGTAAAAAGAGAAAAAAATTAGAAAAACAAGAAAAGAAAAAGCCCAGACAGGACATTTATGAGGCGAGGAACCTTGAAAGATGTCACTGAGTTTGTTTTCTGTTGGCCGTCGACTGCTGGGCACGCGGCCTACCCTTAAGAGTGGTTTGTTTCCCCACCCGGTGAGAAGAGTCTATATTTTAATAAGTACCTTGGTATTCTCATGCGGTTAGTCTCTGGCACCATAGTACCAGGCCTTGAATAAACTTAGTTATAAAAAGGATCAACAG
>CABHPP010148268.1:0-49514 GCA_902168425.1 Peromyscus attwateri | reverse complement strand
TTGTATGCTGTGAACTGTAGTGTTCTTAAAATACATAAAAGTAAGCTGCTATATAGAAAAATGATGGTTTAATTGTGGAAAAACAATACTTGCTATTTTCATTCCTTAGCATTAATTATTATATAATATGCTATATATTATATAGCAAATTATTATATCTTTGGACTGTAATGTGCTAGAATGTTTGATTTTTAAAATTTTCTGTTTAAATTGCCAATTTGAGTTTCATTAAAAAAATTAGATGAATTTGGCTTGGGATGACACAGTTTCCAACAATTTTGGAAATAATTCTAAATACACTTCTGTCATCTTGTACTGCGTATTTATGTGAAGTAGTGTTTATAAAGTCAAAACATTGATAACTCTAGAAAACACTGAAAATGCTGTACATCCGGCAGTGAAGTTTTATTTATGTAAAAGTAAACTAGCACACCTATCTCATCTGTACACATACTTGATTTTGTCATTAATAAATGGTAAAAGTATATTATTGCAAAGAATTGGCTGTTTTGTCTCGTTTTCTTTTTCTTTTTCTTTTTTTTCTAGACAGCGTTTCTCAGTGTAGTTTTGGTGCCTGTCCTGGATCTCACTCTGTAGGCCAGGCTGGCCTCGAACTCACAAAGATCTGCCTGCCTCTGCCTCCCAAGTCCTGGGATTAAAGGCGTGCGCCACCACCACCCAGCTTGTCTTGTTTTCTTGAGACAATGTCTCATACAGCCCAGACCTGTCTGGAACTTGCCACAGAGCCAGAGAATAACTTTGAGCTCTTGATCCTCCTGTCCTCACCTACCATGCCCAAATCAAGGAATTGTTTTAAGATAAAGTTTTTTATTATTTCTTAGTGATGTTCCATTTGTTTACCTATTCTGTATACCTACATACCCAAAATTACAAAAAAAAAAAACAACAAACAAACATTTCCTGGGCAGAAAAGGATTGTGAGTGGGAAAGGTTTAAGAGGCTGTGCAACAAGCTTTCCTGTCCTTTACTTCCTGTGTCTCTTAGTTCATCAGAACAGGTATGATGGCTTTGCAGTGTTTGTATTCAAGTAGCCATTATTTAACTTAATAAGAACTCCTTCCCATAATTATTACCATAGTAATTGTGGTAATAATACATACAAAAAGGAAGGCTTGAAGTGTTTAATTTAAAAGAAATGGTGAAGGTCCTTAGTTTTATAAGAAAGAAAATTATATTCAGAGATTACTAAGATAAATGATAAATATGAATCTATGTAAAATTGTGAAGAAGTAAAAACAATCATAATTTTGCTGTTGTACTTCAAGTTGCATAAGTTATGTACACAATACAAGATAAGCTCTTAATTAAGATGAAAAAGGCATCACATTTAAATAAGGAAGACAGGAACAGAAAACACATTCTGATTGACCAGAATGTAACGTGCCAAAAGCACTGAGCCACCCTTTCCTTGTCATCGTTAGAAAGGTGGGCACAGTGGGGGAAGCTATTCTGAGAAAAGAAGGAAAGAAGAAAGGGTGAAACACATTCACATAAAAAATAATTACACTTTTATCTATGTAGTGTGTGTGTGTGTGTGTGTGTGTGTGTGTGTGTGTGTGTACACGTGAGTGGAAGACAGAGGACAACCTGGAGTCAGTTCTCTCCTTCCATCATGTGGAGTCAGGAGATGGAACTCATGTTGTCAGTCTTGGCAACAAACACGTTTATCCACTGAACCATCTCACCAGTCCCCACATTCACATACTTTTAGAAGGTTTTGTTGGTTATTGATAGTAATCTCTTACTGGGCCTAGTTTATTAATTAAACTTTATTATGGAACATTGAGTGGGAAATAACAGTTTATAAAGGTTCAGTGATATCTGGGGTGCCAGGCATTCATGGATATTTTAGAACATAACACACACAGATAAGGGAGCACAATGGTCAACATCTCAAATTCTATCTACCTCCTCAAGTCACTTTTTTCCCCTCTAAGTTTTTACTTAATGCAATTATGTGTATCTTTGATATTGCTTATCCATTTTGTCACTTTAATCTGTATGTCCTCAAATACTGAACAAAGAAGATTAAGAAATGTTTTCCTTTCGAATAACTGTGAGACGTTACAGAAAAACATAATTAGTAATAAGTAAAATTTGGAATCCAGACTACTGGGTGTGAGAGAGAATGTTATAGTGCTATGCTTTCAACAGCTTACAATACTATCCTTCTAAAATGCTGTCTTTACTGTTCACAGGCTAGAACATGAATGCATAAACATTGTGTTCAAAATGACAATACTTGGTGCCCACTTCCACAAATATCTAACCTCCTCATCCTTTACTCTACTCACTAATTAGAATGTACCAGGAGTGTGCCACACAGAATCACAGAATATAGTAATAATGGACACTACATAGTTTAGTTGGTATCAAGAAATCTGGTATGCTCCATAGTCTTTGTATCAACACACTGACCCATTTGCAAGTTGATATGAAGGCCTGGAAGTAGGTCTTATTGTCAGCATTATCCTTGAAAATCAGAATCCTTAATTTTCTTCTTTCAGGTCATTATGAGATTTCACTGTTAGGCTTTTCCTCCTTTTTTAAGATAAGGCATTATGCAAGAGATCTGGAAGATATGTTACTGTAGAAAATAGTCCTTGCATGTGTGTTCTGCTTCTAAAAGTTGCTGGTTTGATATCATATTTGGGCTCATTAATAAAATCTATGCTAGTGAATCCTTGACTATCAGAGTCTGGTGAATGTGTCCAGCTAATTCAATCTTGTTTCAGCAACTGGTGTTCTGATGGCTACCATTCCTTGTTAGCTTATTGGCAGAAATTTCACTTGACTTCAGCCATATGGATACTTGGCTCCATCCCAGTAATCCCTGTGCCACCAACCAGCATCTATTGCCTCTTTATTTCCTGTGTGCTATAGGAACGTCTGCATTCTTTCTGAACTGTTTAAGAGTTGAGGGAAGTTTTGTAGTGTTGTTACAATTTGTACTTGGGAGTTTTGTGTCAAGTTGATTCAAGCTAGAGTCATTTGGGAAGTGGGAACCTCAACTGAGAAAATTGGCCAGAAGGCAAGACTGTGAGGCATTTTCTTGATTGATGATTGATGTGAGAGGATCCAGTCCATTGTGGGTGGTGCCATTCCTGGGTTGGTGATCCTGGGTGCTATAAGAAAACAGCCAGAAACTGGAAACAACCTAGATGCCCCTCATCTGAAAAAAGTATAAAGAAAATGTGATACATTTATACAATGGAATATTACTCAGCTGTTAAAAAACAATGACATCAGGAAATTGCTGGCAAATGGGTGGAACTAGAAAAGATCATACTGAATGAAGTAACCCAGATCCAAAAAGACAAACACAGTATGTACTCATTCATAAATAAGTATTAGCTATAATGTAAAGGGGGACCATGCTGCAACCCACAGACCCAGAGAAGCTAAGTAACAAGGAAAGGTAAAGGGAGGATGTGCGAAGCTCGCTGTGAAAGGGAAATAGAATGGACATTGCCAGTGTTTTGGAGGAGGGATCAGGAAGGGGGAACGGGGATAGGAATAGTAGGGATCAGGTAGGGGAGGATAAGGGAGAGAGTACTTGGAGAGACAACTGGAATCTGGGAGCATCTCTGGGATGAGCTAGACACCTAGAGTAATAGAAACTCCCAGGAACCTATGAAGGTGACCCTAGCTAAGACTCCTAGCATTAGTGGATCTGAAGCCTGAACCAGCCATCTCCTATAACCAGGCAAGACTTCCAGTGGAGGGATTGGGACACCTATCCAGCCACAAACCCTTCAGCCTGCAATTTGTCCTGCCTACAAGATGTGCTGGGGTAAAGATGGCACAGAAATGGTCAGAGTGACCAACTGATGACTGGTACAGTTGGAGATCCCATATCCTGAGAGGGAGCTCCCTACTTAGGGTCAGGACCCAGAAGTGGGATACCTCAGAGACCTAGTATAGAACCAAACATGAATGGCAAAAAAAAAAAAATCAATGAAATGACTCCTAAGGATATTCCAGTATACTCACAGATTGGTGCCTAACCCAACTGTCATCAGAAAGGCTTCACCCAGCAGCTGATGGAAATGGATGCAGAGACCCACAGCCAAACATTAGGTTGAGCTCAGGAAATTCTGCAGAAGACAGGAAGAAAGGACTATAGGACCCAGTGGTGTCAAGGGCACCACAAGAAAACCCGAAGAACCAACTAACCTGGGCTCATAGGGGCTCATAGTAACTGAACCGACAACCAGGGAGCCTGCATGGGACTGACCTAGGTTCTCTGCATATATGTTACAGTTGTGTAACTTGATATTCTTGTGGGACTCCTAGCAGTGAGAGTGGGAGATGTCTCTGACTCTGTTGCCTGATTTTGGGACCCATTCCTCCTTCCTGATTGCCTCATCTAACCTTAATGGAACTGTGAGAGAGGCTTGGGGGGGGTGGGGAAGGCAGAGGGCTTTTACCTCAGGTGTATTTTGTTTCCTGGATTGTTCTTGGATGTGATATCATGTTTCCTGTGACAAACATTGACATTCAACTTATAAAACATGTTTATTCTTATTGGATGTCAGAACATAGCTATAAAACCCAATCTGGTCAGTGTCCCTCTCTGCCTTGCAATCTATAGTATATGCCAGGCAATTGTGTTTAAATTGGTCTGTCCTGAGAACATTCTGGGAAAGGGCTGCTCTGTTAATATTTAGTATGTGCTTACTGACATTTATTTACATGTATTTCTGATCATGTGTCTCTGATCCTGTTTTTCTGAACTCAAACAACCTTCATGGATCGTTACTTTCTTCATTACATTCATGTATAAAGCACACTGAAACTGAAGTGAGGTTGTCTACAGCATTAGACTGTAGTCTTCCCATTCTTTCAGGTCCTCAGATCCCAGGTCTCCCAGACAGAGCTCCATAAGTCAACAGAAGTTGACAGTATCTGTCATCTGAACAGCTGTTCAGTCATGGCTACAATTTGTTTCATGGGGAAAAAAAATGCCGATTAAAATCAGCCAAGGACATTTATGGTGTTGGGGTGTGGGGAGTCGCTGTTCTTTGGAATGTAGTTGCTGCTGTTGCCCATGCACCAATAGATGTACCCACATCCATGTACATAGAGGTAGCAACAATTGGACTCAGTGGATTTTTGTTTTTAAAGAAGGCATGAATATGGGAGGTGATGTATTGAGGGGGATCCGAGGAGCATGGGATGGGGGAATTGGAGGTGGTTATGAACAAGTTTGCTATGCCCATGCATGAAATTTTCAAATAATTAATTATAAATTTTAAAAGTAGGATGAAAATTAAAACAGGAAAATATATATAAGGAGAATCAGCCAGGGGAAGAAACGAATAGAGCAAACTCCAGGAAAAGTTCCAAGTGTGGAACTTTTATTGTGCTTTTCCCATGGAGTCATGGACAGCATTCCTTTTCTATGTGTGACAACACGCACACAGGGAAAGCTCATTTGAATGCTTGTTGGGGCCCCACCATAGGAAGAAGAGAGTCAGGTCTGATAGGCTGTTCAGGTGACAGATACAAGTTTTTGATCCCTCAGGTGATCAAGTTGATATGAGAAGACCCAAGAGCTCTCACTACAAACCAGTTTGTTACTATCTGGTTTGTTCAGGACCTTCGAAGAGGGAGGCCGTGAGATATAAGTAATAGAAGATATCTATGCATCATATGAATGTCTGATGAACTGTGGGAACTGACAGTAATTCAGAGAATCTTCGGAATGTAAAACTGGTATTGAGGGTAAGGCAATGTTGTGTGGACTTTATCTACTAACTTTATACTTGGCTTAAATTGTCATATGTATACTTGTATATGTGTTTTGTTTTATTTGAAGTTTTAATCCCACGGACTTAGAAAATTTTATAGTATATAATAGTCACCAATTATAATGAAAAAATGAATAAAATAACCTCAAAGATGTGAGTCAGAGAAAATCTGCTTATGCAATCTGATATCAGAGAATTTTATCAGAAGAGCTTCAAAATAATGCACAACCAAGTTCCCTTTGTGCTCTGAGAAATACAACATGCTTTAAAATGAATTGCCTCAGTCAAGACCAGCTGTCAGATGTATTAGGGATTATATAGCATGTGTTTAAATTATTTAATTTTTACAGGCACTGTATGTCTGCAGTTGGTAGGAGTCACCACCAGATGGTGACACTAACAATGAACCAGTTTTTATCTTCAGCTGTATCTGTTTATAGACAGATAAGCTATGTCTAATTTACTGTTCATTAATAATGAGAATTTTATAACTTTATCTTACAAGAATAAGTTAAGACATTTAAATATAGTACAAAATATCAAGATACTTCCTGTGTCAAAAGAGGGTTTCATGATTACAATCACTCTTAAAGAATAAATAAACTTGAGTAGGCCTGTGTAATTAAACCTTCCCCCTCCTCACAAGGATTTGGAGGTGATATTTATGCTTCTGCAAGGCCAAATTCGTGTTTTTTCATCAATTCAAGACAGATGGCTCAGAATTCTGTGTCACAATTTATTTGTAAATTTAATTTAATTTAATGTGTATGGGTGTTTCGCCTGTATGTACGGCTCTGCACCACATGCATGCAGTGTCTGAAGAAGTCAAAAGTCAGTATCAGATCCTCTGGAACTAGATGTGGGTGCTGAGTATCCAACCCAGGTCTCTGCAAAAGTAGCCAATGCTCTCAATAGCTGAGCCGTCTCTCCAACCCGTGTGTTATACATTTTTAACATAATCCCTAGCCTTTTAAATTATGTCTCAGATAATTAATCCCAGTACTCTTTAACACAGAGAACATTTTAAATTATATCCCCTGTATAGCCTAAGAACCAAGGGTTGTTAAGTAAGAATATACTTTATTTTTTACTTTTTGATTCTTCTAGCCTAGGCTTATCCAATGAAAACAAAAAATGGAAGATAGTCAGAAATCTGGATATTACTGTCTTCTAATCTCTTAAACTTTAATTTCCATCATCTCATTAAAGGCCTTCCATCCTGTCGAAAAGGGTTTATTTACATTCAAATCTTTATCATGTTCTTTTTAAAGTTTCCTTACAGCCAGAATTGCATTTAAGATAGCCGTATCACTTTCTTAAGAAAATGAGACATCTAGATTTGCCAAAAAAAATGATCTCTTATGAAGCACCATTAGAATGTTCAGTTTGATCTTGCTTGCTTTGCTTCCTCCCCTCCTTTCCTTCTTTCTTATTCTTTTCTTTTGGTGACAGGGGTCTCATTATGTAGCACAGGCTGGCCTGGAACTTGCTCTATAGACCAGACTGGCCTAGAATTCTGCCTGCCTCTGGTATTTTTTTGGATTAAAGGTGTATGTCACCACATCCAGCTTGATTTGTCTTTTTTATGAAAACTTCTTTCTTTGCACACAGGATCTCCTGTATACAAGGTTGGCCTCAAACTCCAGGAAGTAGATAATGACCTTGAACTCCTGGTGCATACTTGGAAAGACTCTGCCAACCCAGCTGCATGCTAAGCAGATTTGCCCAACTATCATTATGTTCAATAGCTCTCCACTTTGGTGAAGAATGTTCATATATATACATATATATATATATGTATATATATTTGTAATGAGAATTCCTGTAAGTTTAAATTTATATGCTATGACTTATTATAGGTTTGCTTTTAAAAACATTAATAGTGACATTACCTTTTCTTAAATTTAGATAATGAGATATTGAGTAGTTACGAGAAATGGAAAAATTTCATTGAGGTCATTTATTAGAATTTTATTGTTGTTCTTGCAATATTTCATGTTTGCTTTTAGGCAAGGTCTTACTTGGTAGTCTAGGTGCCTGAAACTCACTGTAGAGCTCAAACTTGCATCTCTCCTCTGGTTTCTCCTAAGTGCTGGAAATTTAGGCATGAGCCATCACAACTACCATTTATTTATTTATGTATTTATTTATTTATTTATTTACATACTTATTTTGAGGTACTCATTTTCAAAGTGTCTTTTCTTGATGACAAATACTCTCTGGAGAATGTAACAATATAAAAGCTCACGTGAAGTAATTTTAAGAGTTTTAACTCAGTATAATGAAACAGAAACCAAAATGAACTGTTCTAAATATAATTAATTTAATCTGTAAATAACATATATGTGTGCAATACAGGTATACACAATCTAAGAATACATGAAACAACAATGACTTTTGTAAATAAATATCTAAGCAACATATTTGGTATGTTTATAGAAAAATTAAAATAATTTTAAAAGATCAGAGTTTTTGAAATATACATTATTGGTGTTCTGATAAAGTATTTGAAAAATTAATCTTGTCATGTATTCATTGCAGTCACTTAATGAAATACATGTTGAATTGGTTCATTGTTTGAGATAATACATTGTCTTTAGGGAAGAAATCTTAAGGTTCTTAATTCTAGAAATAATATTTGAAGTAAATTTTTTAGGCTTCAAGAATGCAAAGCAAATCTTAGAAATCTTCAGCACAGAAACAGACTTCTTTTGTTAGACTCAGTGGTTTTCTTCTTTAGCCAGAAGCTTGTTACCCTACTGTGGTGTACCTCTCAGGACTTAATGTGACAGGATTATCTCCCCATCTCCATTTAAAGAAACAGAGTATTTGTTGGATGGTGATATGGTTATAACTTGCTATAATTTAGACCCTGCAGGTTAATGTCAAGAGTCATAGTTCCCCAGGAAAGTACTTTTAGGAGAGGGGAACATGGAGGTGGGGCCTAGTGGGATGTCTTTATGCCATGGGCACATGTTCTAGAAGGGGTTATGGAACACCGTGGTCCCTTTTATTTGCTCACATAAGATGAGAGGTTTTGTTCTGCCCTGTACTCATTCCAACATGTGCCACCTTGCCACAGCCACAGAAGCAACAGAGTAGACATATCATAATTGTTGTTTTTTGTTTGTTTTGTTTTGTTTACTCTTTTTACTCTTTGGGGGGCTTGCCATCCAGCTCTTAAGTAATCACACATGGAGAATTACTATTACTTATAAATGTCTGACCTTAGCTTGGCTTGTTTTTAGCCAACTTTTCTTAACTTAAATTATCCCTTCTATCTTTTGCCTTTGGGTTTTTACCTTTCTATATACCTTTTTTCTTTCTGTTTCATTTGTTTGTTTGTTTTGTTTTGTTTTGTTTTTTGAGACAGGTTTTCTCTATGTAACAGCCCTAACTGTCCTGGAACTAGCTCTGTAGAGCAGGCTGGCTATCTACCTTTTTTTTACTTCTTACTCTGTGACTTGCTGTGTAGCTGGGTGGCTGGCGCCTGGAGTCCTCCTCTCTTTCTCCTTCTTTTCTTGCTCCTTGATCTTCTCTTCCCAGATTTCTCCTATTTATTCACTCTGCCTGCCAGTCCTGCCTATCCCTTCTCCTGCCTTGCTATTGAGTATTCAGCTCTTTATTAGACCAATCAGGTGTTTTAGACAAAGTAACACAGCTTCACAGAGTTAAAAAAATGCAACATAAAAGAATGCAACACACTTTTGCATCATTAATCAAATGTTCCACAGTATAAACAGATGTAAAACATTTTCAATTTAAATTCTACATCACATGAGTCCAAATAAAGCATATCCCAGGTATTTGTTAGAGGGAGAGAAACCTAACAAGTTTTTTCCAGAGATGTTTGAGTTAAAGATTACTTCTAATGCCACTTGCAGTATACCGAATATTTAAGAGTGATCTTGACACACTGAAAAGGGAAAGATATATTCAAGAGAGACAAACGGAACCACTCACTAAACTACTTGAATTTTATAACAACAAATGAAATAATAGTAGACTAGGGCTATACATATTTCTAAATTTCCAAGTTAGAAGCTAATTTGTCGTATTATACAAAAACATACTTCCTAGACCACTGAAAGGCTAAAGTAGTAACTGAAATAAGCTTGTTTGGCTAGACTAGGCAAATATGTATTCAAATACAACCCAGAGTTTTGGTGCAATTTTTTTTCCATTTCCACAACATCTCTTTTCCCTCTTGCAGTAAAAAGCAGCATGTGTGCAGAAACTCGTGCATGAAAACAGCGTGTTCTTCTCATAAATAGGCAAAATATTAGCAAGTCAAGATTTGGTTTAGAAAGGTTTTAGAAACCAGACACAAAGTTGTTCAATCACCACAGTGTATGATCTTTAAGTAGTATATGAAATGCACTTTATGTGTGCATTATGGCAAGTCACCCCCAAAAAATAATAACCAGGAAAGCTTATGTAAGCCTATGATTAGAAGGAAGAGGGAAATGAGTCTTAGCACTAGAGCAAGTTTTGCAGTCCAAGGTTGCAGAGTTGTTCTGGCCCTGTTAGACCCGGCACTCCCTAACTACCCTCGCTTTCTGCTTCCCTTTTCCTGTAGGCTTTGTTTAACAACTGGATCTCTTCCTGGTAACCTTCTCTGTCCTGATGCTGCCGCTTACTGTTCTGTCTGTGTGCTTCCACAGTGTCTGGGATGGAGATGTTGATATCACCATCAGGATCACTTGTGGGTAAGAAGAGGGAGTATGAGGCAGTTTCTCCTAAATCGCATGAGACGAATCTGTTTTCCTTTCTCGAGTAGCGCAAAGAAGGAGACCTGACTTTGGTGGAGGACTGGCTGATGTTGCTGATAATTGACACAGTGTCCAAAGCCTCATCATTGTCACAAATTTCAAGAACCTCCAAGTGTATTTTCACGCTGGTGTCCGCAAACGTAGAGGGAGACTCCTCTGAGTTTGGTTCATGGCCAACACTTTTTGATCGATAGACTTCTATTTTCTTAGAGGCAGGGGTTATCTTTTGTCCTTCTGCACTGACCTCATAAGTAGAAAGAGAGAGAGTTTTCCCAGTAGGTGCTTGGAGAGACACGGTTCCCTGGAATGCACATAAGGGAATAGCCAGCCCACTGGAACGCTGGGGACAGAAACAAAATGGTTATATTATTGAAATCGACACATAGAAATTCATTTTACACAACAGAATGGTAAGCTTTCTACTTTGGATCCATTTCCCCCGAAACTACTTACAGATAATGAGATTCTGCTTCTGTAGCTGAGTTTCTCCTAGGTCACATATACCTAAAAAAGTGCAGTAACTTAAGAGAAGGCAAGAGATATTTCCAGATTTGAAAGAGAAATGAGTGTACTGATAGGAAGCAATAAGATGATGTTCCTTTCAAGTGTAGAATTTGGGCATAAATTAAATGCATATTTACAATGTGGAATTGCTTTCATATTTCTGCTACATATTCAGTTACATTTAAAAGCATACATAGATTGTAGGAAATGTAGATGTTATCAGCATGCAGTATTCTTATTAGTGTGCCTAACAGAGAAAATGGTATTTGCAAAGCTATGATGCAAATTAAGTGTAGAGGATATTTCAGCTGTTAGTTCCTAAGAGGAACCAAATGTCACCAGTTAGTTTACTTTTCCATCGAGAAGACAGTCATTAAGGTAAACCCAATTATAGAGAAATCCATGGCTCTGGAAATAGCCTCCCCAAAGATTAGACCTCTTTTTATGAAGCAGCATTGAGAGATACTTAAGAAATAAAAAAGAAAAGAAAACTGATTCTCATAAAAGTCTATAATCTTTATTACACTTTCATACTTTCTACTGACCCCTTTTCTGCTTACATGTTAGTGATGAAAGGACATGGTAATATATAAATACTCAGAGTTCTCTGCAACAGATCACATCAGCATTATCTGGAACCTTGTAACTCTACCCTGGAGCTAACCAAGGGAAAACTCACTTAATAAGGCCCATGTTGAATCTACTGTATGTTAAAGTTTGAAATGCATTGCTCTAATTAAAACATGTTCTAGTCCATAAAAAAATAAGAGGAGGGGTAACTTGACAGATCCTTTTATACATTCACCTATGACTGAAAGAAGTCTTGAGTTAACTTGCTGGATTACTGGGTTTGCCTATATGTGCTTTACTAGTTCAAGATGATCAAACTTCCTAGTTTTCCTGAGCTCATCTCAGTTATAGCATTGAAAGTCCCACATCCCAGGGAAATTTTCATTTCCAGGAAAATTGTTATGAGGGAATGAGGCCTGGACATTAGGCATCTGGTCCCAACGAGAATAAGTAGAGGGAGCCCAGGACTGGATTCCCACTCTTGGAGAATGGTATAGATTCTCTTCTATTTAGAGAAAAAAATTCAGCAAAATATTTCAAATAGCATAGTATTTTTCAGTGTTTTTTTAATATTCGTCTTTTGATCTTGTGAGTGTTTGCTTGCACATGAGTATGTACACCATATGAATGTCTGGTACCTGAAGAGGCCAGAAGAGGGTGTCAGATCCTCTAGAACTAGCATTACACCTGGTGTGAGCTTTGTGGGTGTTAGGAACTGTACTCTACTCCTCTGTAAGAACAGCAAGTGTTCCTAACAAATGAGCTATCTCTCTAGCCCATAGTTAGAGAATTTTTAATGAGAATGAACCATAAACTTTATGGGAAGTGTGTTCAGATTTGTAGTTTATTTTTAATTAATACATTTTGTTCTTTAACCATTTCATACATATGTATAATGCATTCTGTTACTTTCCCCCCTTTCTTTGTTCCTTCCCAACTTTGCTAGTCTCTTTTATTCTGCACAAATCTCTTTCCCATATTCATGACTTTTTGTTTTGTGTCCTGCAGAGTTGAGGGCCATCTGTGTGACTGTGGGTTTGGAACTATTCATTCAGTGGGTACACAATTGTATACAATGCCTCTTCCACATCTGTTAGTTGCCGGTAGTTCAGTAAGTGGTAGACCCTAAAGCCCCTGACATTGGAGTTGTTTAATACTCCATTTTTTCCTTGAATTTAAGGATCATGAAAAATAAAGCCTGGGCTATGTGAGACACGTCTAAGTAACTCCTTTTGGAGAGGTCTTCAATTCTGTTTCTGCATAAGGGGACCTGGGATGCTAACTTCAGGGATCTGCACTCTAGTGGGTCAAGGATCTTGAGAAGTTGCACTATAGAGTTTACCTATCTATGGAGGCAAAGAACTTCCTCAACTCTACATGTATGCTATTGGTCAAAGCAGAAAAGGAAGCAGGACACACTTTGGGTCTATTAGAATGTTGTTTTAATAGTGGCAATTTTTGGCAAAGGGAAAACAGCTTTTATTTATCTACCTATTCAGTAAACATTTTGGTAAATGTACACTCTGTACAAGAATCAAGCTGTACAGCTCTCCTCTCTTCAGTCCAAGATCTTTGAAGTGTTTAAGCTAGAACGGAGTGAAGAAATGAATATTTCATTCTAACTGTTGTAATTGACATAGGAACCAAGTGCTCTAGGGTTCAAGGAGTAACTACTTCTGATGGGGATAGTTTATATAGGGATGGCATTTCAGATTAGTCTTAAAAGTTAAGAACATATTTATATATTTAAAATGCTTTATTTTTTCTAATGTAAAATAGCATGAGATTAAACCAGATTAGTTTTTCATGTACACATTGTTTTCCAGATGATAACAAAGAAAGTTTGTTGTATCACACCAAAACTAAGCTGCATCCATTCTTTGCAGTGACATCAGCATTAGTGCTATCATCCTTGTTATCAAGCCTTGCAATTTTTTTTTTATCTTGGAAAATCATGAGTTAAACGTTCATCCTATCCACATTGATGCCCTGGTTCTGGGTCACCAACTGTGGCCATGGTGGCAACTAAGGGTTGTGCCATGGCCTGGGCCATGACAACCTGGGTGGACTATACTGCCACCAGTAACCATGGTATTGACAAGCCCAAGCTGCTGCCAAAGGCCATGTCCAGGTCTGTGGCCCTACTCTAGCCAGGGTGTGTGTTGATGTCCATGGTGCCTGTCATCATTGGGGGTCGTGTGGGTGCCCAGGTTGGGACCCCCACCTGGAGTTTAGTTGGGGCCCTAGGGCTATCTTGCAGCTGGGGAAATGCCGACCCGAGTGATCTGACCTGCCACCTGGGACCATGGTGACATCTGACCCCGGGCTGCTGCTGAGGGCATGTCTGAGTCTGTGGTCCTCCCACAGTCAGGGTCTATGTTGATATCTGTGGCCCGTGATGCCACCAAAAACCTAGATGCCCAGGGTCTAGGCCATAACCTGTGGCCATGTTGGTGCCCAAGGACTGTGCTGCCTCCGTGGCAACACTGGTCTGGGTGGCCTGCACTGACACCTGGAGCCAAGGTGTCATCTGGGCCAGGGCTGCTGCTGCTGAAGGTCATGTCTTGGTCCGTGGCCATATCTCAGTCAGGGTCTACATTGATATCCATGGCTCCTAGTGCCATCAAGGGCAGTGTGCCGGGGGATCCGGTCCATCACCTGGGACCACATTGGTTTCTTAGGGCCACACTGCTGTGGGGTGATGCCAATCTGGGTGGCCTGCATTGCCACCTGGGCCTGTGGTGACATCCAGGCCCAGGCTGTTACTGAGGACTAAGTCTAGGTCCATGGTCTTACCATAGCCAGGGTATGTATTGATGTCTGTGGCCCATGGTGACACCAAAGGCCACATGGATGCCCAGGGTCTAGGCTACAACCTGTGGTTCCAGTGGCCAGGACCCATCAACTCAGCTACCACACAGACCCAGGTCCTGGGCCTTCCATTGGCCCACCCTAACATGTACCACATCTATGACCTGCTGGAGAGCACGAAGGGACTGGTCCTGCAGAACGTTAACCACAGGATCTCCATAACTTGAGGCACTAACAGGATGTCTAAGAGGAGTTTCGGTGAGAGTCCAGTGATGACGGTGTACCAGAGGACCTGAACCAGACCAATGACTCACTGCAATGAACATTTTGTGGGTGGGGCTGATTGGACAAAAAGATTGACACTCTGAAGCACCCAATGCTACTAGGATGAATGAAGAGGTGTCGGAAAGACAGAGAAGGGAGGTGGTTTTGTGTGTGTTTTGTTTTGTTTTTAATTGATTTTTGGGAGGGGAGTTCTCTGTGGGGATGTTGCAGGGGTGAAAGGAGGGTATGGAAGGAATGGGAGGTGAGTGGTATTGGGGTGCATGATGTGAAATTTCCAAAGAATCAATAAAGAATTATGTTTAAAAAATAATAAGTAAATAAATAAAAAATTAAAGTTCACCCAAAAATCTCCCTATCCTGAAAAAAAATGTTTTTCTTATCAAAGACAGAGATTTATGAATTTTTACTACAAAACTGCCTAAAACTGCAATAAAGACAGGAAACCTGACTGTCAGGGCTGGGGAGATGGTTCAGTGGTAAAGTTTGTTGTGTAAGTATGAAAAATTGACTTCTGACCCCCCAGTACTCAAGTAAAAAGCTGTGTGTGGTAACATGCATCTGTTACCTCAGCTTTGGGGGGACAGAGACAGGAGGATTCCTAGGGCTCGCTGGAATTGAACCAAAATGGTAAGCCTAAGTGAAAGACCCTGTCTCAAGCAATAAACATGGACAGCAATTGAGGAAGACATCTCGAGGTTAATCTCTGGCCTCCACACGCACACCTGCATGTGTGAGTGTACCCTTACGAGCACACGGATGCAGACACATAGGTACACCCAGAAGCACACACACACAAAACATTCTGAATGTTGTCTCATAATGTGAGTTGTAAACATGGCTTTCTTTCTTCCTTCTGTATTCTAAGAAGTAGCTCACCTGAAAGCTGAACTCCCTTACATTATGATTTGTTATAAGAAAAATGATCTACCTTATTATTTTGATAAATCAGTTCTGAGGTTTTTTTCTTTGACATTTTACATGTACGAACAAAATGCTGTGTAGTATACAAGCATAAAACAAAAAAAAGTCATGAGAAAATTGAGTTAACAAACAGATAAAATTGGTATAGACATGCCTATCTAAAGAGACAGTGAATTGTGTCTTCATATGCAAAAATGCTACCACTGACAGCAGTTCATATAAAGCAGATGAGGGACTAATGGCTCAGCAGGTAAAGGCATTAGCCAAGCAGGCCTGGTGACCTGTGTTTGGTCCCTGGAACCAAAGTAGTGGAAGGGAAAAACATAGTCCTCCTTAAGCTATCCTCTGACTTCCTTACACAAGCCATGCCGTAAGTGCATACCACCCAACCTCCAAAATCAGTACATAAAAATTAAAGAGATTAAGAACACTTGCTGCTCTCAAAGAGGACCCGGGTTTTGTTCCTAGCACATGGAGGTTCAAAAATACCTGTAACTGCAGTTCCAGGGGCTCTAACACTTTCTTCTGGCCTTCACAGGCACCAGTGATACATTTGGTATGCATGCATACATGCATGAAAACATTCATCCACACAAAATAAAAATAAATCTTCAAAAATGTTTAAAGTGAACGAGATTGGGAGCTTTTCTTCATTTGCTCTGACAGGTCCGCATACTGCAGATGTCTAAAGCTTCCCCACATGAATGTCACCACCAAATGAACAGTTGTTACTGAGTTAGCAGAGGATAGCTCATTCAAACTAGCATTTGAGAATTACGTATTGCTAGAGTCTGGCTAAATATGAAGACTGATTTTTTTCTGAAACAGCAGACAAAGTACTGGGTTATTAAAAGAATTTTTTCAAACATGCCCATTTTAATGGGTAGTCTACATTCAAGAGCTATAGGAGCAAAAGCAGAGATAAGAGCAAAAACCAACCTGAGTAATGTGCAAAGAAGCTGGATAGGATTTCTCAAAAAAAAAAAAAAAAGATGCACAGGTCACCAGAACACACATGTCAAGATGCTCAGCATCACTCATACAGGACCACAAATCAAAACTCCAATGAGATTCCACTCCATACTCATTGGGGGCTACTATGAAAGAACAGATGAGCACATTATTGAGGAGGATGCATTGAAAATGGAAACCTATTGTTTGTGTGAAAGTAAAACAATGCAGGTACCGTGGAAAACAGAACAATTTCTCCAAAAGTAAAAAAAAACTAGAATTATCATATATTAAGTATATGAATATTGCTGAGCAGACATCATTTAAAGATAACTAAGGTGGTATATTTTGTGTATATTTTATAGATATGGTTTAAAATTCAAACTTACCTTGGCAGCATACCTTCCTGCCCATGCCTCCCTTGGGCTAGGTTTACAGGTGTAGGTCAACTTTGAGTTTGCTATACTTTATTTGTACTCCTTTAAGTAAAATCATAAAAAAAATCTGGCATCATTGATAGAATTATTTGTTCTCTTTAGAAAGGACTTGTGTATTGTTTAAGTTAGAGAAAACCTTTCCAAGCTAAAGAAAATTGAATCTTGAACAAAGAGCTTTAATATTGAAAGAGATACAAGAGAGGAACCGACAGATTCGGTAAAATTACAAGAATTTTCTACCGCTATTGACAGAATAGAGAACAAGGACTAACTGAGTCACAACTATGAGTGAAGGGTAGGCTGGCTGGTCCCCAACAGTGGAGCAAAGATGTTCTCATACTTTAAGAGCCCACAAACCACAGAGCTGCTCAGTCTCCAAAGCAAGTACAGCAACTCAGGGCTTTCATGGGGAAAGGACACTTAGCCTAGGTTCAAGCAAGGGAAAGAGAGACTCCAGAACCTTCCCAAAGGAGGACTACATCTTCAAAGATGGTGGGAATCTCTGGCATCGATGATTCAGCACTGCTCTAAAGGTCTTAGCTGGGTGGCGATCCAGAGAAACAAATAAGAAGTATAAGCACTAAGCAAGAAGAAACAAGAACAGGCAGCTGATGGGTGCAAGTGTTTCCTACCTAGAAATCCTAAAGAAAAAAAAATTAAGAGAGAACTAATGACAGAATCCGGTAAGGTGGATAAATTCTAAGTAAAACTAAGAACCTGGTAGCTGTTGTCAATCAAAACATATTTTTAAAAGCTCCCATTCAGAGTCTGAAGAAATGGCTCAGTGGTTAAGGACACTTGCTGTTCTTACATAGGACCCAGGTTTGGTTCCCAACATCTGCATAGTGGCCCACAACTATCCATAACTCCAGTTCCAGGGGATCTGATCTGATGGCATCTTCTGGCCTCCATGGATGGGCACCAGGCACGTACACGGAGCACAGACATACATCAAGCCAAACGTTCAGACATATAAATCCTTTAAAACAACCTTTAAAGTAAAGTAGGTTTGCTGTGAGCTCTATTGTGAAACCCAATAAGACAACACTGCTATAATAAAAAACAGCAAAGACAAACAGAAGACAAGAAAGGTAATATTTTCTTTGGGGAAGACTATTACCAATCCAATCATTTTCTTATATTTATTGATTTATGTATCTTTAAAATGAAAATCCAAATGAAATTATCCTTTGTAATGTGAACGTTTCATATGCTTGTGGGTAAGCAAGAAAATAGGGAAACATGCTAGTGTGGTAAATTTCCGAACATTAAAACTATAGTAATTCATTCCAGGGGTTCATGGACAGTCAGGAAGACAGGGACAGAATATGATGAAAATGCCACTTCAAAATAAGGTGAGGTAGTTGGGCCTGGTGACACAGATCTGTAATCTCAGCACTCAGAAGGTAGAGGAAGGAAGGTCATGACTATGAGGCCAGTCTGGGTAACAAAGCAAGACCCTGGCTCAAAACAGCTACAGACTAGCAGCAGCAATAACGAAATGCGGGGTACTTACATTTTAAAGCAAAATAGTATTATTTTCCAGTATGTATTTTTGTGTTTTGACGGTGTTGTGTAAGAGGTGTCAGTTGTAAGTGCATGGGAAGATCTTCTCAGCATTTTCTTTGATAAAACTAAAATGTATGGGACTTAATTAGGCATCAACTGTATTGCATGATCAGAGTAATCTATTTAAATAACCTGGGACTATTCATTTCATAGTCTGTGCTTTCTTTTTCTTTCCATTTTAAAGTTAACGAATTAGCATTTGCCTGGGAATAATGATAGCCCATTATTGCAGTATACTTGGGAGTGTGGGTGGCTGGGAGGTTGTTGTTGTTGTTGTTGTTGTTTTTAATTTAGAAATGAAAAGCATTTCTGAACCTCACAAATACTTCAGGAGAAGAGAGCCTGCCATGTAAACACATTAGCACAAATAATCTTCCGTGATAATTGATTCAAACTTGATGACCTTGGGTATACTGAATGCCTTTTATTTTTGCACAGTAAGCTGCTAGGTGAATTCGGGGTGAAATTATAATATAAAAAGAGTGTCTCTAGGTGATTATCCTAACAAGGTGAACTTTCTGTTGCTTGTCTGAATTATTCAGTTTAAGCAAGGCATATTACAGCAGGAAGGCTCATCACTTTACCCAAGGCCACAGTCTCTGAATTGGAGGCTGGAATGTATCGTTACCCCATGAATATTCAAAGTGATTGGCAAATTTAATATTTTTTTTTTTTAAAAAAATCTCATTCTGATGACCTTACAGTGACTTTTGGCCTTTAACAGTATATACATTGAGGAGTGTAAGTCGAACAAGACTTAGAGCAGTTGGGGAAGATGGAATAGACAGACCAGGAAGGAAGCAAAAACCAAAGAAAAAAAGAAAATCACGAGGAAATTAAAATCTTTAAAATTTGCTTTTGAAAAACTCAGTCATCATAGAGGTTACATATTTTCACATATTCAGCTCCTCAAATCCTTTGTCCCACCATGTCCTTTTTGTATAATTAGTGAACTGAAGTATGATGACACGCAAGAACTGACCAAAACAAGAAAAAGTTAGGAAAAGAAAATAAAGGCCTTTCATAAAAGACTTTTATATGAAAAAAATGTGCGGCAAAGTCCGAATGTCCAGCCTGTGCCTTATGTCATTTCTTTTTCTTTTAATTTGATGTGTGTGTGTGTGTGTGTGTGTGTGTGTGTGTGTGTGTGTGTGTGTAGCATAGGCAGGTTCATTTGCCTATGTGGGTACATGTGCAGGCCAGAGGTGGGTGGACCTTTTGTAAGGATTCGTCTTTAATTACATCATCAACCTTCCACATGTCCCAGCCTAAAAGCGGGTGGGCCCTCTGTGCACCCCTCTCTTTCCTTTCTGCTCCTTCCTTCCATCTGTCCTCTCTTTCTCTCTCCCTCTCTCTCCCTCTCCCCCTCCCCCCCATAAAGCTCTAAAAAGGTAACTATGGCTCGTGACTCTCCTCCAGCACTCTCCTCGCTGGCATGGCCTCCGCGGGCAGCAGCCAGCCACAAGCAGTGCCATTTAACCAACATTGGTGCCAAAACCCAGGATAGACCACCGAGGACCTGCTGACTGCTGCCGCTTGCCACCTCCTCCCCAATCCAGCAAGACCGTGAGACCACAAGCGAGTGCGTCCCTCACCTCCCCTGGACCCTACACAGCTACCACTACTGCTACGGCTATGATTCTTCACCACAGTGAGTGAGTCCACAGTTCTCACGGCTGTAGTCTGAGCTATATTCTTTGCGATGGACACCCCGGGGGTTGTCCTCGGGCTGTGCTGGCAATGGGAGGCACATTTTTGCTCCAGACGAGGAGGTCAATGCTGTCTAGGGGCTAACGGTGGACCAACTGCAGCACAGCCGAAGCCCTTCCCATCCCTTGCTGAAGAGGATGGTGAACTTGAGCTGATTCTTAGATCTCTCTTCACTCTCAGGGACGCCTGAGATTGGAGTCTGATCCTGGTTTGTTATTTTAATTTTTTATTTTTCTCTAGGCTACAGCCATGAGACAAAGGGGTGGATACATTTGCCACCTACATTGGCAGATAGGGACGGGCACAGTGTTAACCTGGCCACATAACAGTGTCTCGGGAACTTCTGCCAGAGAACGGGCAAATAAAAAGTTACTTTATCTCCAAGCTTTTTGCTAAAGTTCTAAACCCTTCTCCCGCCCCACTTCTGTGTCTGCCACGTGCAACCTTTTCTGTCTGACTTCCACCAGCAGTGGGCAGGCTCAAACGGGCAGGCTTGGGCGGTTTCTACAACTCCCCCTAACTCTTCTTAACTCCACCCACTCATTCTCACGTGCATACAGACAGGGCCCTGATCTTTGCCTTGTCCCTAATTCCAAAAAAATAAATTCTCATACACCATAAGCTTTTCTCTTCCCAGTTCTAACTCACTGTTCTAACTCACTGTTCAGCCAATGATACAGGACCACCACAGAACCGGAGTCCAGAGATCATCAACATCTTGTCAAACAGAAAGTTCCCAGCCCAGCCAAGAGAGATACATGTCTCCAGAGCAAATGGATGACAGACAGCATCCCACAACGCCTGTCTTACCTTGGAAAACTCCCCTTCTCCATTCCCCCAAGAGCCAACCGACGTCCAAGAGTCAGCTGGAAGCAGTTTTTGAGAGGAACGACGCCCCTGGTCCCATCTACCTGCTTTTTTTATAATAAGGGAAAGTCTGGGATGTAAGGGTTTGGTCCTTAATTACATCATCAGCCTTTGACGGCGTCCCAGCCTAAAAGCAGGTGGGTCCTCTGTGCGTCCCTCTCTTTCCTTTCTGCTCCCGTCTGTCCTCCCCCCTCTTCCTCTCTTTCCTTTCCACTCCTTCCTTCCGTCTGTCCTCCTTCTCTCTCTCTCTCCCCCTCCCTCTCTCTCTCCCCCCCTCTCCCAATAAAGCTCTAAAAAGGTAACCATGGCTCGTGACTCTCCTCCAGCACTCTCCTCCGTCGGCATGGCTGCTGTGGGCGGCGGCCAGCCATGAGGAGCAGCAGCGCTGATTTAACCAACACCTTTCTCAATCACTTTTCCATTTTTTTTTTTTTTTGAGACAGGATTGAAGCCTCACCATTTTGGCTACATTGGCTGGCCACAGGAATCATGTCTCAGAACACTGGGGATGACAAATGCCATTGTGTACAGCTTTTTGTGTGGGTTCTGGGTTTCCATACTCAGGTTTCAGGCTCGCACAGCAAGAATTTTTAACCACTGAGCCATCGCCTTATCCCAGGCCTTTTCACTGGTGAAAGTCTAACTATGAAGACTGATATTCACTATGACAAATACTTACTGATCCTGCTGAGCTCGAGTTCCACTTCCTGGTGGGGACTTCCAGTTTCACACTTAATGTTCATGTTAATCTGATAAAATGAAGGCCCTAATTATTCAAAACTTATAAATAATGTAATTGAGCTGTGGGAGGTAGCACAAGTAAGTGCAAATCACAGTCAAATCCAAGTCCAAGATCACCTGTGTCATGCCCTTTCTTCTCAGCTTCTGCTGCTCCAAGGCAGAGTGGAACATGTGACTGCCCATTTCCTTGTATCCCCGAGGTAAACCCAGCTAACATTTCACTCTCCTGATTTGGGCATAATCTACAGTGTTCTAGGGAAACATGGAGGGAAAAGGGATTTCTTCATGTTAGGAACTAACAGAGTATTTAGAGAAGCAACTTTAACACAAAGGTTTTTAAATGGGGCTTATAGGGATTGATTATTTAATAGGGATAAAATGGGAAAAATCTGTTCTAGGGGTGTAACAAACAGTGGGAGTACAGGACCATGAGTAGAAGAAACTGAGCTGACAGAGGTTACATTCCGGGCTGATAGCCCTGAACACCAAGGTGAGCTTTTTAGTTTTGTGCCCTATAGGCAAGGAGGAAATTCTGATTTTTATTTCTACCACTATGAAGGAGAAGAGAATGAAGACATGGAGAATATCTACTCTGCAGATACAGTACCTGGCTCTTTACAGGTGAATTTAATTTAGGATAACCATGAAGATAGTGAAATAATTAACATCAAGGTCTGAGGAGCTCAATCAACTTGCCCAGGTGACATAGGAAGGTGAGATTGCACTCTAAACCTGGTTCAGATTCCAGATCCTCTCCACTTTGCTACTTAAGTCTAGGCAGATACCCGAGAAGCCTGTGAAAGACAGGTTGAAAGAAGGTGAGTGAGGTGCCAGGGAAAGCAAACAGGAGGTGTTTTTAAATCGTATGTGCAAGGGAAAGAGGACCTGAACTTGAGTGCTCATGCAGGAAGTGATGTGTAGAATGCTTCACATATAGGAAGTGCCTTCTGTCCATGTCCATTCAGGGACATGAGAGAGTGGAGTCCAAGATGTTTTGGAGGTTTCTGTCCTCTGTGTCCCTTATCAAGACTTGAGAAATGGAGCTTAGGAAGATGTAAATAGTTTAATGGTTCTTCTACATTTTATCTCCATATGAGACTATTCCTTCACAGTATTCTATGTGGAGGAACTAAATAAGCCAGTTAGAAAGCCAGAGAGTGACTAGTGGATTAAAAGTAATTTTATGCAATGTATGAAACATCAACTATAATGGGATGAGTAGATAGAAACAGATGAATGAAAAAATACACACCATGCAAAATAAGGAAAAAAACAAGAGTGGTTGTATTAATAGTGAAAAGTATATGCTTTGGGGTTAGAGAGGTGGTTCCATGGTTAAGAGTGCTTAATGCTTTTGTAGAGGATCTACATTCAGTTCCCAGCATCTATGTGGTCGCTCACAACTCTAAGTAACTCTAGTTCTGGGATTTCTAATGTCCTCTTTTGGCCTCCAAAGCTCTTGTACTCACATGATACACATACACACATGTAGGAACAGACATATACTATAAATAATGAATCTTTAAGAGAAAAGCAAGTATAGACTTTGGAGTGAAGAAAACTTCCAGTGACAGGAAAGAGTATTCCATGGTGACAAAAGGATCAATCCACCAAGAAGACATAGCAATCCCAAAATGTATACAGCAAACCACAGAGCAGTGCAATGTGTGAAGCAAGACTGATAACACAGAAAGAAAAAGTTCTCCATACAGCTAGAGATGTCAACACTGTATCAGCAACTGAGAACTAAGCCGGAAATCATCAAGAATAAGAAAGCATATTATCAATCAATGGGATCTAATCAATCTGTAGAAGATTTAAAGAAAGTTCCATCTATCAATAGCAGAATATATATTTTCTTCAAATGTTAGTGAATTGTGTATGAAAATAATATCTAGGTCATAGAACAATATAGTGATACATTTTTTATGAAAATATTTTTTGAATTCCACCCCCAGACAATTTTGGTAGACCTCTCAGCAAAATTGATAATGCCCCTTAAGATCTTTTAAGACTATGTACTTAACTGGCTCTCCTATTGTGTGCTCAGCTTGTTTAAATTTAACTTACCTTTAAGAGAACAATGTAGCCAACATGACTTAGATTTCCCATACAATCAAGCTTTTAAACCTAAGATAAATGCATAGCTTTTATCTTAAATTATATACTCCTCTTTGACCCTGACCTAGAATAATGTATGTATGTGCTGTGGTAATCATTAGCTGAAACAGCCAACAGGTTAAAGCAATTTTAAAGCAAATATCCACCATAAGTGTTACAAACAGCGTATATATAGCTTAATAACATCTGCTTGCAGGGTTGTTTGCTATTCTGAGTCAGATGGGGTTGTAGGGTCCAGAAAAGGTGAAGGAGACCCCAGACTCAAATAGTACATAAAAGCAAAGAGCGTTTATTAATATTCCACCATACATGCGGGGTCAACACCTGTACAAAATAGTGATGCCCTTGAGAGAAGCATGCAGGCTTCTTTTAGACACAGCTAGAGGAATTTCAGGCATGGTTAGGTCATCTCAAACATAATTGGTTAAGGAAGCAGCAGTTATGTTAGTATACTTTAAATTGGCTGAGTTTTTATCTTTGGACATGCTTGAGTAAGTTTCAAGGGGGTTGCAGGAACTGTCCTGGAGACATTGTAGGGCTGACTCAGGCCTTGTTCATGCTCTCCCCTTGTCCCTGAATGTAATTTGTTGATAAATGGCCCTTTGTTGGGAGAGACACCTGTTTGTCCTTCTCGGAGAACTGAAACCTAAATTCAGTTGTAAAAGTGGGAAAGTTTAAACCCTTCAGGATTAGTAAAGTTTCTTCCATTGTAAAACTCTACTAAGGATTTCTGTAAAGAATTCCTCATCCCTTTCCGATGCTATGTTTTCTGTGCTATTAAATAAAAACAGAGCAAAGTCCTTCTCGTGGACAGACACAGGGAGCGGCACAGATTCAGACATGCAGAGACAGGCACAAGGACAGAACAGAATTACACAACAGAGAGCTCACAGAGAGCTCAGTAACCATGGACTGTAGACCGATCAGGGCGTAGGTAGACTAGAGAACTGAAACATGGGCTCACTCTTGGTCAAACTAATCCAAGAGGAAGTGGCTTTGTTTTCATTTCTTAATGTGATATGGATGCATTTTAGTACTTTCTGAGATTATCTTTAATTTGTTAAGTGACTCAAAAGAAACTGAAATACATTAAAAAGAATAAAATTATACAGAATATTGTTCTCTCTGTGGAATCAGGGTAACCAGAATACAATAAGAACATTTCCAAACTCTTAAAAACTAAGCAAACACTATGAGATGGTCCATGACTCAGAGAAGAATGTTGAGGGAAATAAAAGCACATTGAGCTGAATTAAAATAAATCAGCATATCAGAATCTGTGCTAAAGCCGCACTGAGAGGAATTGAAAGCACTAAATCCATGTATTAGAATACAGAAGCAATCTTGAGTCTAAGCTTTCACCAAGATTTATGTTTAGAAAAGCAAAAACAAAATACGTCAAAGCAGCAATGGAGAAAATAAGATAACAGAAATCATGTAAATGAAAGCAATAGAGAAAAATCAATGCAAGAATGTTGGTTTTTAACAGACCAATAACATTGACAAACTCTAGGAGCACTGACAAAGGAAAGGAAGAAGATATAGATGACCTGCATCAGAAAGGAAGAGGCAATGATCATGGATGCTGGGAAGAAGATGAGCCATGATACACAAATCACACAGTTGAATTCAACAACTTAAATGAAACGTACTGACTCCCTGAAAGCACTAAAATTACCACAGTGCATCTAAAATCAAACAGGGATTGTAATTCACTGAAACTACCAAAGCATTTGAAACCATAATTTGAAAATACCAAAGGAGAAATAGCCTAAGGCCTAGATAGTTTCACTGGAGAAATCTACCAGCTTAGAGTTGAACTAATAAAAATCCACTTTCTTGAAGGAACTAAAGAGTAAGGGAACATTTTATTTCAAAGACTTGATTTTCTCTAATACCCAAATTATATCGCTAGTATCAGACAACCTTAAAGATTGATAGCACTCATAAATACAGATACAAATATCTTGAACAAATATTTATAAATAGAATTCAGCCATCAATAAAATAATTACACATTATGGCCAAGTGACATTTCCTACAGAAATGTCAGGCTGGTTTAGAACTCCAAAACTTATTAATGTGATCCACCACAGTTAAGACAGAAAAATTCCATGATTGTGCTGGCTAGTTTTATGTCAACTTGACACAAACTAAAGTCATCTGAGAAGAGGGAGCCTCAATTGAGAAAATTCCTGCATAAGATCAGGATAGGGGAGTGCTCAGCCCATTGTGGGTAGTGCCACCCCTGGGCATGGTCATGGGTTCTATAAGAAAGTAGGCTGAGCAAGCCACAAGGAGCAAGCTGGTAAGTAGCACCCCTCCATGGCCTCTGCATCAGCTCCTGCCTCCAAGTTCTAGCCCTCCTTGAGTTCCTGTCCTGACTTCCTTCAGTGATACACTACCATGTGAAAGTGCAAGTCAAATCAACCCTTTTCTCCACAACTTGACTTTTGGTCATGATGTTTCATTGCAACTATAGAAACCCTAACTAAAACAATGATCATATTAACTGATGCAGAAAAAAAATCAGGTTTCAAA
Organism: Peromyscus attwateri; assembly: GCA_902168425.1. NCBI lineage: Eukaryota > Metazoa > Chordata > Mammalia > Rodentia > Cricetidae > Peromyscus > Peromyscus attwateri. The sequence continues at coordinate 22,940 of CABHPP010148268.1, read as the reverse complement.
ATCAAATATTCATTTATGATTAAACAATATGAAAGGAGGGATAAAAGAAACTCTCCTCACTTTGGTAGAGTACCAGTCAGAGCTGTGTAGCTCACTGCATTCAATAGAGAAAGGCACTCTTCTTCCAAGAGTTGGAGCAAGGTAAGGACAAAGGTGCTTACTGTTCTGTTCAGTACAATTTTAACACAGCTTAAAGTGAAGAAAGGGAAACAAAAATGATATGATCAGAAAGGAAGACATAAAACTGTAGCTATTTGTAGGTAACATGATTAATTCACAGAGAAAATCCCTGGGCATCATAAAAAACTCAAGACTAAACATAGATCTAAATAAGATTATAAGCTAGAAGGTAAATGTGCAAAATCATTGGTTTTTTTTTTATATTGACAATGGATATGTGCCCCCCCAAAAAAAACCTGAAAATACACTAGCATGTACAATTGCTCATAAAGTTAAATATTAAGATATAAATCTTATATATACATACTTCTAAACGGATAATGGATAAGAAACTCAAAGAAACCAAATATCTTTGGATCTTAATGGTCATCAGGTACACATGTAGTGCACATACATATATACATACAGATAAAACATATGTGTAAATAAAATAAATAAATCATTTTTTTAAAAAAAGAAATACTTGGGCTGGAGAGATGGCTCAGAGGTTAAGAGCACTGGGTGTTCTTCCAGAGGTCCTGAGTTCAATTCCCTGCAACCACATGATGACTCACAATCATCTATAATGAGATCTGGTGCCCTGTTCTAGCCTGCAAGCATACATGCAGACAGAATATTGTATATATAATAAATAAATAAATCTTAAAAAAAACACTTATTGAGCACTGCATAGCAGTAAAAGGCCACATGGAATCCTACATATAAGGGATTATATAAGCATGTGTGTGTTTATTACATACTTGTTCTTATATAATAGTGTATATAGCTAATTTGTAATTCCCTTTTTCTGATAATAAAATAATATATTACTTATTTTAATTTAAATAATTTTAATTTAAAAAGCAAAATATGCTTATTCATCAACAATGATGCAATTTAGAATTATAACATATAGTAAAAAACCAAGTTTTCAAATTCCTGAAATGCTGCTCTTTGAGATTCATAGACAATGCATCAGATGGTTAAAAGTATGTTTAAAATATCATAGTTTTGAAGACTCTAAGAATACATGAGAATCCTGATTTATTATTCTTGAATCTTGAAGAGTAACATTAAATAATAATTTGAGGACTAGGAATATGCAGCAAGCATTGCTTTGTTAAAGACATTAAGGATGACTTCTACTTCCATCTGACACCCTTTTCTGGCTTCTGAGGACACACCCACATACTAGAAAAATGCCTTTGATAATAGAGAACACTATTATCTCCATTCTTTAGATGAGAAAACCAGGACACCTTTTCAGACAGCAAGTGGGAGAATCAGGATTAAAATCTGACAGATGGCTCTGGGGAAAGAAACTATACAATATGACTCATTATCTTATATTTTAATTGAGCATCTATTTCCATGCCTGAAGCCATAAAATAATTACACATTTGTCCACCTGCCATAATCTACACGCAGATCAATCTGTAGTTCTTTCTGGGTGTGTCATTTTAGTTCACTCTTTTTTCTTTTCTTAGTACTTCCCTGTATTGCTTGAATTTTAAAAAATAATGAAGATGCACTATTGTTATGTAAAAAATAAAGTCATTATTCTCAAGACAAAACTAAATGCAGATCATTTTGCTTTTGAAGAAAAGATGAAATGTAAAATTCAGCTCTTGAGTCAAAGAGCATGAAAAGCCCTTTTCCTCTCACTCCTGAACTGTTTTTTTTCTCTCCCATTACTTGCACAGCTGTGGACTGTGATACTTGGAAATTGTTTTCCAAAACTAAAACTGATTTAGAAGACGAAGTCTGCAGAATCCTCCCAACTGGGCAAATATTGGAACAATCAAAACTTATAACAAAGATTCTTTAGAAAAATTTAATGAAAAATCTACTGACATTATCAGATCTCATAAAAGGTGTATGTTAATAATGAAGTTATCCATAAAACATCATCCACATGCACAGTCTTTATAACTTAGGCACTGACTTCTTCGAGCTATGCCACAGTGAAATACTCCAACTGCAGTAGTTGCTCCCTCTCCATGGATCTTCACTGGATGCTTGATCCCACAGATAGTGCTGAGTCTGAAATGCCATGCTTTCCCCCTACAGATAGATATGCAAATTGAATGCTTTCTATCTTAAGCACTTACTGATAATGGCCATAATGTTTGTAGCTGGAGACATGAGAGTAAAATTGGCATAAGTGTCCTCTTTTTTTTTCCTTCCTAATTTCACAGACAGGAAATTTATTCTTCCCATAGATCTTTAGCAGTCTCAATATCTGCCCCCCAAAACAAACACTTTTCTTTATTCAATTGAAAACATTCTTCTTTTCGTTAACATCATTACCATTATGGGTTATCATTCAATAAAGAAAGGATTACTTGCACACAAGGACTGTTAAATCACAACAGAAGACCTGATAACAGAGAGGGCTACAAAGTGACTAACTATATATAAAAGAATCTATAGAAGGATGATTAACAGCCTGGGAGGGACAGACTAGGTTTCATCACTTACTCAAAAACGATTTTTTTCTTTTTAAATTTTCATTATTTTGAACTTTTTCGTTTAATGTTTTTAGACCATCTTGACTACTGGTAACTGCAACTCTGGAAAGCAAATCATTACTTGCCTCATGGTTACAACAAACTGTCTGACAAAGCAGCTGAAGGAAAGAAGGGCTAACCTTGGCTCACAGTTCAAGGTTACAGTCCATCACTGCAGACTGAGGCAACTCACACATCCTCAGGCAGAAAGCTAGGAGCAACAGATGCTAGTGTTCATCTTCCTTTCTCATTTTTATTCAGTCCAGGACTCCAGCCCACGGAATTGCTAACCTTGCCACTCACAGTTCAAGTGAGTTTTCCCACTTCCTTTAATGTTATGTAGGTAATCCCTTACAGACTGTAACCGTTTGAATGAGAAATGACTGGATAATCTCAGGCATTTGAGTTTTCAGTCCCCAATTAATGATGCTTGGGAGGCTTAGGAGGTATGGCTTTGGAGCAGGTGATTTTGAGAATAAAAGATTTGTGCCGGTTATCGTTTGCTTTGTGCTTCCTGCTTGTGATTTGAAGATGTGAGCTCTCACCTCCCTGCTCCTGCTGCCAGGCCTTCACTCCACCATCATGGACTATTATCTCTCTGGAAAGGTCAGCCCAAATAAACTTTCTTCTATAAGTTGCTTTGATTGTGGAGTTTTATCATAGCAAATGAAAAGTAACCAATACACAGATATACTCAAAGACTAATGTAATATAGATACCCTTTCACAGGGATGGCTAGAAGCTTGTCTCCTAAGGGGTTCTAAGCCCTGTTAACAATCAGTATTAACCTTTACAGAGGATCACTATATTGGCTTACATCTTAGAAGAGAATTGCATACACACTCCTTATAATGTCAGGAATAGAAAATTGTTCTTGTTCCTTTACTAAAATAGGACTTCTGGGTAAAAGGCACACTAGAAGCCTCACCACTGAAACTCAATGAAAGAAAACAGTCAATACTTTTTTATCCTCCAAGAGACAGGGTGTGTACATGAATTTATCAAGCCAGGAGTGATTTCTGCGGGAAAGCAGGTGGGAGAGCTAAGAATGAGAGTCCAGCTATAAACCGTCTCAAATTGGCACCATTTGACTGAATTAAGCTTTCTAGGGGACAGCAGTAATAACCGTAAGGGAAGTACTGTTCCTCATATATGTTCGCCATGCTGCACTAGAATAGGCCACAATAGAGGGACAAGATCTTGGTGAACTACAAGAAAAGGGATTTACAACCTTCCCTTTCCAAATGCCAGAGCAAGATGGAACACTGAAGCTGCAGAGATTAGTGGCCCTTCCCACCACTACAACACTTGGAGCTTGGTAGAACCAGAGGGATCTAAGACCTTCCCCTTTCAACTCCGTGCAGTCCTATAAACAGTTCATTCCATAAGTATGTCTCATAGTGGTTTTATATTTGTCTGCATATTTCTCAGCTACATCTTAGGGTTGCTGTATATGTTTCTCTACTAAATCTACTACAAGGACCTCTTTCCTATACCTCTTACCCATATCTCAAATAATCTGCTGTTATTTTTTTATTTTATTTTATTGATTGATTGATTATTGATTGATTTATTATGCAAACAGTGTTCTGTCTGCATGTTTGCCTGCAGGCCAGAAGAGGGCACCAGATCTCATTACAGATGGTTGTGAGCCACCATGTGGTTGCTGGGAATTGAACTCAGGACCTCTGGAAGAGCAGCCAGTGCTCTTAACCTCTGAGCCATCTCTCCAGCCCCTGCTCTTATTCTTATGCCTTTCCCTCTTCCTCTCATCTTTATCTCTCTTCTTGGTACCTTTTAATTATAATCTTCACAGCCTTTACAGTCTCTAAGGTTTGTGTTTCCTAATGATATCCTAACTTTCCCCCCTTAGCTACTTAACTCACCTTGAGTTTATTACTTTTGATCTAGTATTTATTCCTATCCTCACTTCCCAGTCATAATCTTATTAACTAAAACTCCAATATATTTCATGCTATTTGTGGTTGCTTATTTTCCATCAGTTTTTCTTATTAAGTCAGAAGGGCCACTGCTTTTAACTAATTAGCACGGTATTTGTATAGTGGCAATATGAAGAAGCTATGGTAGTTCTCACAATTAACATTATACTCAGAAAATAATATAGGGTCTGCACCAGGCATCCTGAGCTCATGGACTAAGGAAATAGTTTCTGAATTATGCACCTCAACTCTATAACATGCAAATACCATCTACAATTGCAAACACTTCAACTGAAAGACTACAACTGATAAGAAAAAATCCCAAGCAACAAAATTACCCAAGATGTATAAACTTCAAAGCAGGAACATAAGAAATATGAAAAATAAAGAAAACATAACTCCTCCAAACTTACTAATTAAATAATTAATCTAAAAAATACTAATCCCACAGTAATAGCATCTAGTGAGAGAGTTAGATAAAATCCCAGATAGAGAACTCAGAAGCATGACTCTGAGTATGTTCAAAGAAATCAAAGGTAATAATGTCCCTTACCAAGAACATAAACAGCCAAAAGAAATAAGGCAATGCAGGATATGAAAGAGGAATGCAACAAGAGATAGAAATACTGAAGAAAAACCAATTTCAAATGATGGAAGTTAAAAAGATAATAGGCCAAATAAAAAGCATTCACTAACAGAAAGTCTCACCAATAAAATGAATCAAGGAGAGACAGAATATTTGAGCTTGAAGACCAGGTAAAGGAACCCAAACAATCACACAAAGACAAAGATAAAATAAAGGTACTAATGGGAATTCCATGATATATATGACACACTGAAAACACCAAATTTCCTTATCAAGGTAAAGGCATAGAAAAAGAAGAATCCCTTATGTTTTAATCCCCCATCCCCTACCCTGTATTATCCACCCCTCATCCCCAGTTTACTTATGGAGATATCATCTATTTCCCCTTCCCAGGGTGATCCATTTGTATGTCTTTGAGTCCTCCTTGTTAGCTAGCTTCTCTAGAGCTATAGTTGTAGTTTGGTTATCATTTGCTTTACATCTAGTATCCACTTATGAGTGAGTACATACCATGTTTGTCCTTCTGAGTCTGGGTTACCTCACTCAGGATGATTTTTTTCTAGTTCCATCCATTTGCCTGCAAATTTCATGATGTCATTGTTTTTCACTGCTGAGTAGTACTCTATTGTGTATATGTACCCTGTCATCATAGAGCCTTTTCCAGTAACTGATGGAAGTAGAAGCAGAGATCTACAGCCAGGCAATGGGCCGAGCTCCAGGAGGCCAGTCAAAGAGAGATAAGAGGGACTCTGTGAGCAAGGGGCATCAAGATCATGATGGGGAAACCTACAGAGACAACCAAACCAAACTAGTGGGAACTCATGAAATTTAGATCAATAGCTGTGGAGCCTCCATGGGACTGGACTAGGCCCTCTGCATAGCGAGACAGTTGTGTGCATGATCTGCCTCTGGGGGAGGGGCTGACAGTAGGATCAGAGTTCGTCCCTGGTGCATGAGCAGGCCTTTTGGAGCCCACTTCTATAATGGGACACTTCACACATCCTTGGGGCAAGGGAAGGAACTTGGACCTGCCTCTACTAAATGTACCTCCCCATGGGAGGCCTTACCTTCTTGTAGGAGGAAATGGGGGTTGGTTTGGGAGGTGGAGGCTGGGAGGGCAGGAGGAGGGAAGAGGGGAATCTTTGATATGTAAAAATGAATACAATTTTTTTCTTAATAAAAAAAGAAAAAGAAGACTCTCATTCTAAAGGCAATGAAAGTATTTTTAAAGAATCATAAAATTTTCTGGAGTTAGAAAAAGAAATGACACTCCAGATACAGAAGGCATTTAATAGATGAGAAGATAAAGGAGGTCTCATCATCATACTACAATTAAAACACTAAATGTATTCAAAGTGGCAAGAGAGAAACACCAAGTCACATATAAAGCATGCCCATCAGAATAACAGCAGTTCATTCAACTGAAACTTTAAAGCCAGAAGGGTTTGGAATGATGTGTTTCAAGTTCTGAAAGACAACAACTCCCAACCCAGACTTCTATACTCAGCGAAGCTATCTATCCAATTGAAGGAAAACTAAAAGTTTTCCAGAACCAAAACAGAAAAAGGAGTTCATGACCACTAAACCAGTTCCACAGGAGATACCCGAAGGTATCCATTGGACTAAAGAGAAAAACGTCCATCTTGAGGCCAAGGAAAGAACAAACCATGCCAGAACACACTGGTAGGAGAGGAGAAACAACAATATGAAATCAACAAAGTGACAGGAATCACAAAAACCTTCAGTTTCTCTGAATATTAATGTTTTCAATTCCTCAGTAAGAAGACATAGATGAATAGATCAGATTAAAAATCAGGAACCATCTAGTTCTTGCTTCCAAGAAATGTACCTCATCAAGACGCAAAGATGCATAAAAGAGACAGATATTACCTTACAGTGAAAGAATGCAACTAGATGTTTCAAGTGGGCAGAGGAAACAAGCGGGTGCCATTGTTCTAATATCTGACAAAGTCAACTTCAGGCCAAAACGGGTGATAAGAGACAAGAAGACACTTCACAATGATGGAGTGAGCAATTCATCAAGCGGATACTGCAGTTCGAAACAGGAATGCTGAGCACAGGGCACCCAATTTCATAAAATAAATACTATTATATATAAAAATCATAGATTAACCTTTAACGTAATAGCAGTGGGTGACCGCAATATCTTACTTTCTCCAATTTATAGTTCTTCCCAACCAAAAATAAACAGAAATATGCAAATTAAATGATATTATAGATCAAATGTGCCTAACAGGATCTAAGGAATATTCCATCCAAAAGCTACAAATACACATTCTTCTCAGCAGGCCAGGAACTGTCTCTAAATTAGACTATATATTGCACTATAAATCAAGTCTCAACAATACATGAAAATTGAAATGATTCCATTTATCCTACCTGATTACAGTGGAAAGAATACAAATCAACAACAAAAGTAACCCTAGAGCATACACAGAATCATGGGAGATTAAACAACACACTACTGAATGATAAATGAGTCCTTGAAGGAATTTATGATAAAAAATAAACCCTAGATTTAAATGAAAATGAATGCAGGTATATCAAAAAATTTGGATTGGTATTATGATCTCAAAGGTCAAGTTACAGGTAAATCATTGCTAGAAAACTGGAAGTAGGGGAAGACTGAAGAGTGGTAAGCACCAGCCCTCAGCACACTGCTGTCAAGCCACCATTAGAGAGGTGAATTTGTGTCTTCAGAGGGCACTTGGCTTCTCTGACAACCTCCTCATCTGTTGTAGTCTGCTACGTCGTGATAGGAGTTGGTTGCTCTGCTTAGACTTTCAAGCTATATGCTGTTACTGAGCTTAAGCAATGATAAATATCTGGTTTTAGCTAAATAACAACTTTTTTTTTTCGAGACAGGGTTTCTCTGTGTAGCTTTGGAGCATGTCCTGGAACTTGCTCTGTAGACCAGGCTGGCCTCGAACTCACAGAGATCTGCCTGGCTCTGCCTCCCGAGTGCTGGGATTAAAGGCATGCACCGCCCAGGTAAATAACAACTTTTGATAGCGGTTTGTTTCTTAAAATTCAGAAGTCATATGTTTCTTAGGAAATAGCTAATATAAAATGTTAACTCAAATGTTTATCTAAGAGCCACTCTTTAATACTGCTTTTTTCCCTCTTATTTTCTTAGTAAGGAACAGTGTTGTTTTAATATGAAATTTTATTTGAGGTAAGCAGGAGATGTGACTTTAAATATTTAATAATATTTGAGAATATCTTCTCAATAATTCCATAGTAAAACATTAAATTTTGTAAATATTGTATTTTTCAAATGCTTTCATCCTTTTTTTCCCCCACAAGAGTTTGTCTCCTCCCATTAAACTGACTCAAGGCCATAATCACAGTTTACCAAAGGGCATTTCTGTCCATATTAAATCTATATAAATTCCAGCCCAGGGTGTTTTAGGCTATTTTGTGAACCATAAACTAGAACATTATTTTCACCAGAAGGCTAGATGTACCAGAATATTAGCTTTTAAGATGCTGAATGGATCACAATGCTGCAAGTTATCATGAGTTAAATTGTATTTTATCATAATTCACATTCCTAACCACGCTTAAATTTCATACCTGATGAACTATGTTGAAGATGGACAATGTTTATGTTCCTGATTGTCAAAAGGTGTATATAGCTAACTATAGGTGCGAACTTGTCTAGAGTAAGGGATGCTTAGACAGCTGCTAGTGGTGTTTCTGGGAGAAGTTAACATATGAAGCAGTATGTAAAGAACTGTTACCCTCACCAACACCAGAGCCTGAGGGGCTGAAGAGGAGAGAGACTGAAAACACACAAGTTTGTTTCCTGGTTTTGATGGAACACCTGAATCCCTTCCCTCAGATATCACACTCCTGTTCCTCTAGTCTTTGAGTTTGAATAGGGACTGACCCTCTTGGGCCAATGCTAAGGATCTGGAACTCAGGCTGGGGCTCATAGCAGCTGGCTTTTCTGCTTTTCAAGATTTCAGGTGTCTAATGACACTGCAGGCTGACTGGGTTCTCTACCACACAAGTGACATCTCCTGGGACTTCCTGGTTTGTCATAGAGGGTGAAGCAATGCCTATAGTGAATCTATCTGTTCTTATATCTGTCTTAAAGGTACTATGTCTTTACCATGAATTTTCAAATTTGATAGTTTAAGTCATGCAACTCTGTTTCATTTGTGCTCTGATTTATAATGCTTTTTCCATTAAAAATACAAAGTTTCAACACAGACTAAATCATAGCATGCATGTGCCAAGGACAATTTTAAGAGCCATGCCATATTGCCTGCCTGAGTTAAGTTTCTGTTGTCCAGTATTGAGCCACTAACCAGAAACTTTTGACATGCCCGGACAAGTCTTGAGTTATTAGAAAATAACTTAACATTTCCTTATCTTTCTGCTACAGTGACCATTAGTAACAATGTTTTGTGGTTAGGTTGCTTGGTTGGGTTGCTTGGCAACTCAACAGTCCCCTGATCTTTTCCCAAAGAAAGTTTCCTGGTCTGCTTACTATAAAACCCACCTGAGAAAAATAAAATTTTGCAGCTTGATCAGAATACTGTCTTGCTGTCAATTCTTTGTATCTCTTGTCCCTTTCATTCGCCATTCCCTCTTCTAGGGTCTCTGCTGAAGATCCCGCTGGCAGGGACATGCATGTGTGTGCACGCATGAGTACTTTATCTTTTTGTAGAAATGAATAAAAAGAAACAATAAAAAACAAAATTAACCCATCCTACTTCTATTGTCTAGGAGACTAAGAATTTGATACAAATGGTGAGTGGACACAAATACTTTTTATTCAGTACACAGTTTTATTTATATTTGTTAGCTTTTGTTCACTAATGCAGCTGGTAAAATATATGTGGAGGGTGAGGTTTCCAATTCAACTTGCAGATATCAGTGGTACCCTGTTCTTTCTGGAACCAAACTTTAATTGTTAGAATTCTTCCGAAGAGATAACTACATGCACAAGTACCCAAAGAATTGTGAAGTTACTCGTTTATGGCCAAGTTTTTTCTATCATAGAATGAATGTCAGATCTTCACTGTTGTCACAGTCACTTAGCATAAACAGGGAAGAAAATAAAATCATTAGGGAAAAGACAAACCGTGGTTTGCAACAGAAGTGTATCTACATGGCTTATTCCTACATTTATGCGATCACATTACATTATACCTGTGGATTGTCAAAATAAATCAATATAATTTCACCTAAGGCAGTGGTTCTCAACCTGTAGGTTGAGACCCCTTTGGGTGTTGCATATCAGATATCCTGCATCTCAGATATTTACATTAGGATTCATAACAGTAGCAAAATTATAGTTATGAAGTAGCAATGAAATAATTTTATGGTTAGGGCCACTACAACATGAGGACCTGTATTAAAGGGTTGTCATTAGGAAGGTTGAGAACCACTAATGATAAGGCAACATTTAGTTTTCATATCACAGAAATAACAGATATAACATAATATCTTCATGGGCTTTATGATTATATTCTTCCTATCTCTCACTCCAAAGTGCCACCCCTAAATACCACACTAAGATAGTATCAGGAATCACATACCACAAATACAGTGCCCTCACAGAATATATATAGAACACAGGGAGCCCAGAATGTCACTCACAAAAACAGAGAACAGTTTCATTATCTAGATGCTGTCACTATTATTAAAATAGCATTACTATTTTATTACTATTACTATTCTTTTTTTGAGACAAGGTCTCACTCTTTAGTGTTGGCTGGTCTGGAACTCACTATAAAGACCAGGTTGACCTGGAACTCAGAGCCCTGAGATTAAAGGTGTGCACTACCACACCTGTCCTGTCTTTATTATTAAAGCCAGCTGTCCCAGGAATTCAGGCAAACTATTGCTGAATCTTATAGCACTCGGTGGTTATCCTGGTACCTTAACTAGAGTGTAGAGACCGTCATTCATGAAAGATAAAACTAAACTAAACATTTGTACTGGTGAGAATCCTGAAGCCTAATCTGGCTTGGGAAAATGTTCCGTCATCACGTGTTTCTGCAGTTCGGATCTCTTATTCAGCAAAAAGTCCTTTACCACCTCCCTAGATCAACCACTTCCTTACCCATCTGAGTTTTAGAAAGGTGCATTGTAAATTTAAAATTCTGAATTTGTATTTAACATAAATTAATTACTTTAAGGTCCAAATTGCTATGTGCGCATCTAAAGTGAAGGCAGAGCCTGGGGTGGGGAGGACACAAGGGAAAGGGAGAAGCACAGAAAAGAGGCTGATGGAGAATCAACTAAAACAAACTCTGTTCTAGTGCCTCAATGACACGGCAGACTTTGTACAAATACTTTTAAAATTAATAAAAGTCATCATCTAAATAAACTGTATTCAAATGGCCAATATCTGATTCTAAAAAGCAAAAGTATTTAATGGTTAGATTAATCATGTAGAGAGTTTTTAAAGTTTTTGGGTTTTTTTTTTTTTTTTGGGTGGGATGGTTTTCTTATGTGTGTTTTCTTTTTGATTGTTTGTTTGTTTGTTTTTTGTTTTTTTGAGACAGGGTTTCTCTGTGTAGCTTTGCGCCTATTCCTGGAACTCGCTTTGTACAGTTCCAGGCTGGCCTCAAACTCACAGAGATCCGCCTGGCTCTGCCTCCAGAGTGCTGGGATTAAAGGCATGCACCACCACCGCCCAGCATGTTTTCTTTTTGAAAAGAAGGTTATTAGATTAAACACTTGTTCTTAGGCAGCCATTGACATAAATTTCCAGCAAAACCAAGCTCAGCAAATTTTGAGCTAAGTCAATGTCAGAGATGAGATTTAAAAACAGGAACAACCAGGTGGTAGTAGCACATGCCTTTAATACCAGCACTTGGGAGACAGAGGCAGGCAGATCTTTGTGAGTTCCAGGCCAACATGGTCTACAGAGTGAGTTCCAGGACAGCCAGGGCTACAAACACAGAAATCCTGTCTGGAAAAACCAAAACCAAAAACCAAACCAAACCAAATCAAAACAAACAAACAAACAAAAAACAAGAAAAGCCAATGAACAGGCTCTAGGGGCAGAGATCAAAAGAAAATTCCTATAGGTCCTTCCCTCCCCTCCCTTCTTCTTCCCTCCCCTCTCCTTCCCTCCCCTTCTGTTCCCTTCCCTTCCTTTCCCTTCCCCTCCTTTCCCTTCCCTCATCCCTTTACTTCCCCCTTTTTGCCTCCCCTCCCCCACCCCCACTCTGGCACAGAGCACCCTGGTGAGCACTGGGCTCCAGCCCAATTGCAGTTCTCAGGAGCTGGTCCCACTCTGCCACAATATAACTGAAAACAGGCAGAAGAGTGGACGTGCTCCTGTTAGTCTTTGCACAGTCATTCTCAGATGACTGAGCATTATAAATGTTGTCAATCAACAATTGCTCCATCACTTTTGGAGGGGCCCCAAAACAGCTTGACCACACAGCTGCCATGATAGACTTAGGGGCCTAGAAATAGCTTCTGTGATAGGCTTACTGGCAGGCAACACCCAGATCTAGGAAAAACCTTAAGCTGACACCATCCAGGGATCCACCCAGGGATGGGGAAGTACTTGACATCCCAAACATTCCAACCAGTAGATAAGGTGGCCAGATGTCCCTGAGTCTAGCACACACCTGTTTTTGTTTTATAATTGTTAGCCAATCAGGGTCCTGGACCCTGGAAATCCTCTCATCCCAACCTCTGCTGTGATAAAAATCCCACCCTGCCTGGGCTAAGTAAGGGCTCTTTGCTCTCACCACTGCATCAGACAGACAGAGAGACCACGCTCAGAGCTTGAGAGAATAAAGGCTCTTTGCTTTTACATGTGGGATTCAGTCTCCATGGTGGTCTTTTGGGGGTTCCCCGTGATCTGGGCATAACAACTTTAATCCGACAGTTTTTGCTTTTTTAGACAGCACTTTCACAAAATAGCATTTTATTAATTGTTCTACTATATTTACAAATTAGTTCAGCTCTGTTGTTCTCCAAGTATATGGAGTTTACATTATCTTAAAAGAAATGGTTATTTTAAAGTGTCCTAGGCCATAACAGGAATGTCTAATTGCTTTATTTGGTATAAAACTCATCAAGAGTGAAGACCCAAAAATAAAGAGCAGACCATAGATTCAAGGTAGGAAGGACATCAACTTCACTATGTTTAATTGAAGAAATGGTGATAATGAATTCCATCAATGAAAGCAGTATGAAAGTTTGTTACTAAGACATAATACTCAAAGTTGAGTTTGGTACAATAGACTGCACTTTGTAGAAAAACCATTTAAGAATAAGTATTTGTCCATATAAGTGAGGGAAATTATTGCCAACACAAATAGATCAAATGTACACTAAAATTATCTACTTTCTTTCTCAACTCCTTTTATGCAAAAGAAACTATAAGTCCAAATCAACTCTTTCTTCTACAAGTTGTCTTGATCATCGTGTTTTATCACTACAATATAAAAGTGACTAATACACTGCTGAAAGCCAGAAAAATTCTTCTCAACAAAGAAAGTGAATCACAATATAGCTTCGTAGGAGTGAGTCTTCAAGATTTCTTATAACTTTAGCACTATTATGAGAGACAAAGAAACAACTAAAAATGGGTCTTATAAGTTGAGGAGTACAGCCTTTTGGCTCTTTTGCAAAGTGAGTTTCACCAGTGAGACTGTGGGAAGAGTGTGGGGAGCGAGTATTGGGACTCTGAGCTTCTTATGGCCCCATTTGTATAGGACAGGATAGCCAGCAGTGGGGTTTCAGTCACATAGGTAAGTCTGAGCTGCTTCAGAGAGGGTTTTAGTCAATAACAGGCAGCCACATGAAACAGAACTCAGACAATGGCAAGTGGTGGAGAAATATAGCATCCTAGTATCTGTATGGAATTGATTCCAGGAATCCCTGTGCTTGCCAAAATCCACAGATGTTCAAGTCTTTTCTATAAGATAGAATTTGTATATAGATTAAATCCATGCTCTTATATGCATCAAATGATCTTTATATCCCACATAGTACATAATACCATGTAAATTTTATGGAAATGGTTGTACTGTACTTTTGGGAAATATAGAGAAGGATTCTTCAATACAGATATAATGACTTTCCAAATGTTTTCAGTCTTCAAATTGTTGAGTCTATGGATGTGGACCATGTGGATCAGGACAGACAGAAGAACAGAAGGCTGAGCAGACAAAAGTACAGAAGGCTGAGCACCAAGATCAGAGCACAGACTCCAAAAATCTCCAGATTACTTTGCCAAAAGTCACTTTATGGAAAGTGAGTTCATTAAAAACTCATTTTGCCTGTGACCTACAGCAGTGACCTGCCTGCAGGATATTCTGGTGTAATAACAGCACGCTGTTATGGGAGTAGCCAGCTACTTTTGATTGGATTTAAGGCCTACTCCATGAGACAGAACCCAGACCTGACACTGCTAAAGGGACCAAGAACCTGAGACTAAATAGTGCATGGGCCTAGGGAAGACCTAGTACTATTATTCTGCTGAAGGAGCACAGGAGTCACAAAAAATGACTCCTGATACTGCTATATCCATCTGTACTTAGTACCCACTGGCAAATAGAAAATCAGTGTTCTCCAATGGAGTCTCACTGGATGTATCAGCTACACTCCAGGGCAGGCAGCATGCCCATGGGTAGTTAGTTGGCCAACACAAAATGAACTAAATGGCATTTTTTTGTTGATTTTTTGTTTCATTTTGCTTTGTTTGGGCATTTTTTTTGCCTTATTGGTCCTATGTTTTAATTTTCATTTTTGTGGGTTATTTTTGTTTCTTTTCCTTTTTTGTTTTTCTTTTCATTCATTTTTTTTTGAAAAGGAAATAGAGAGAAAAAGAACATAAAATTGGGTGAGTAGGGAGTGGGGAGGAACTGGGGGAAAGAAAAAGAAAAAAAGTTAGTTTGGTAAATGATTCAGGAAAATAAAATTCTGAGTCCTGATGGATGGTCTCAAATGCATTCCATTAATGATCGTATTTTTCTCTCTCTGTGTTAATAATAATTATCTATTTATCAAATGCCAAAGTAAGGCCAGTTCATTTTCTTTTCTTTTTTTTTTTTTTTTTTGGTTTTTCGAGACAGGGTTTCTCTGTGTAGCTTTGCGCCTTTCCTGGAACTCGCTTGGGATTAAAGGCGTGCGCCACCACCGCCCGGCTGCCAGTTCATTTTCTTTTGAGTATGTTCTTAAGCTGAAGTTTCATAAAAAAATAATTTATGCTAATTCAATATACCCAGAAGGATATTTTCTTGATCACACTTAAGCAAAATATATCCTTGCATATACTCTTAATTTCTAACATGTCCAAGATAATTTAAAACATTTAAAAGTAATATTCCTTAAAATAAATTGATGGGCCAGGCGTTGGTGGCGCACGCCTTTAATCCCAGCACTCGGGAGGCAGAGGCAGGCAGATCTCTGTGAGTTCGAGGCCAGCCTGGGCTACCAAGTGAGCTCCAGGAAAGGCACAAAGCTACACAGAGAAACCCTGTCTCGAAAAAACAAAAATAAATAAATAAATAAATAAATAAATAAATAAATTGATGGTGTATTTATTAAGTTCAGTAATTAACATATTAAAAATTGTTCCTTCAGGGAATTCATTTTGGATAAACTACTCTGTCTTTTATGTGGACAGACAGAGGATTGGAATGGCAAATTCTGTACAGAATGGTTCTAATTTGGGTTGAGTTAGGGCAACTGTGGTAGTTTGAATAAAAATGGCCCCCTGAGGCTCATAGGGAGTTGCACTATTAGGAGGTGTGGCCTTGTTGGAGTAGGTGTGTCATTAATGGAGAAAGTGTGTCACTTTGATTTTTCAGAATCTCAAGCCAGCCTTATTGGCTCACTGTCTCTTCCTGCTGCCTGTGGATTCAGATGTAGAACCTTCAGGTACCTCTCTAGCAACATGCCTGCCTGCATGCTGCCATGTTTCCCACCATGATGATAGCAGGCTAAACCTCTGAACTGTAAGCCAGCCCCAACTAAATATTGTCCTTTATAAGAGCTGCCATGGTCATGGTATCTCCTCACAGCAATAAAACCCTAAGGCAGCAACTCAGGACATAATGCCTATGCTCCATATTTGGGGCCCACCTGTAGAAAAGGGATCCTATAATAATTCTGGGTGATGGAAGATTGAGTCTGTGCCTACTCGTATTTATATACAGCTAAAGCCCAAAAGACTATAAAAGCAGCTAGACTAGTTTTTCAGAAGAGGAAATGAGACCAAGCTTGGGAGAACTGGGGGAGGCAGAGACTGAAAATAACATTGGGGCTGAGAAGCTGCACGGAGAAGAACATACCAAACCACCACAGAAAACAGAGTAAGTAGTCTTTGCTTACAGCTCCCAAAGTCAGGTACCTGTTAGTACAAAGATTCCTTTTGTAGAGAAGAAGTAGTGTTTATTATTCTGATTTGGGCTGAAACCCTCACAGTGACTATGGACCACAGTGCTCAGCAGTGAAACAGCTTTAAACATGTTTTGACTTTACAGAGTTATGTGGGCTGTTAAAAACCCTTATCAAATCACGTGTTCACTCTCTCCTGACAAAGTCCTGATTTTTGCTTTGTATGGGGTAGCTCACCAGTTTTCAGGGTCTCATGTCACACTGGAAGTACTACAGTCATGCCTTGATCCCTGAGGAGAGGCTGTGTATGGTCTCAATGTTTGCCCTTTCTTATTTGTATGCTGAAATCCTAACCACTTGGATGACTGTGTTAGGAGATGAAAGATTTGAGGAGAGGCCTCAAATGAAGGGGATAACCAAAGAAACTGGATTGACCCTTCCACCATGCATGGAAACAGCAAGACACCAGTTGTCTGTATGCCAAAAGCAAGGCTTCGTCAGATGCTGAATCTGAAGGTATCTAAGCTGGACTTCCCAGATTCTACAACTGAGAACTAAATTTACTTCATTTGTAGTATTTTGTTACAGCAACCCAGGCAGGCTGAGACAGGAGGAAAGGAAGCCACATAAGTGATGCTAGATAAGGCAACAGTCTTTAAGTGTACCCAAGTGTCCTTCAGAAGCACTTTAAGTGTTGAAATTCTAGATGGTGGAGAGCACTAAGTACTGTGACTGAGAAAAGGCTGCAGGTGTGTCCTAAAAGCCACCGATGAGATTAAACTTCAAAGGTAAGGTTGTAAATAACTGTTACTAGTTAAGCAATGATAAAATCATTTCTTCACTGCATTGGACTCTTTAACTTTATAAATCACTTAGGAACACTTCAAATATAAGAATAATTATTTAAAACTAAAATCTATTTGCCTCATCAATAACTACCTCAGGTACACAGCTCTGAAACAGAAAGGGGCAATTTAAATAATAAATACCAAATGTAGGAATTATATAGCTGCATTAAAGGTTAAAACGTAGGCTTATTTAACCAGAGTAGAAAAATCTTTATTCATTGAAAAGATTCTTGAAGTAGGATCTGGAGAGTGTGTGATGCATGAAGCAGAGATCAAACTATGTTAACATAGGAAAGACCTGGGATTATCCATTCCAAACTTCCTTCTTTTTCTCAAATGTCCCAATTTTTGAACAAGAAAACAAAGGCAAAAAACCTGCCATATTATCACATATTTAATCTGACACAGAGCCAGACTACAGTCCAAATTCTTCAAGGCAACAGAGAAGCCATTTGAGGTTTCAGGGTTTCTGTGCCTTGATGCAATGTCAACTGTGCCAAGTGACAGCTAATTTAGTGTCTGTGGTTGTATTTGTGTGTTCAAGACAGCCACTCACTTTGTCTATTGAACAACTGTAGAAGAATTGTCCATGTTTGTTCTGAGTAGCAGAGGATTATATGTGAATTACTGCTTTCTCTTTTTCTAGTTCCCTTCTGGCAACTTCAATGGACATACTCTAAAAGGGTTATATACATAGACTGTGGCCTCTAAGAGTTGTTCTCTAATTTGTGAATGTGGTTGAGTGCATCTCTGTGCTTGAGAGAGAGATTTTATTAATGGCACAAGTATCTTTACTAAAGGGTACACTTGCTTAGTATGTATTTTGGTTCATGAGAACTTGCTAAAGAGAAATATAGTATCCTGCTATATGCCAAAGACAGGGTTGGTGAATTTTGGGATTATTCAGAATGGTTATCATTCACAATTCCTGGAGCTTTTCTGAGATAAAAACTCTAAAGGGAGTTTTCATACTTTTCATCCTTGTGAGCACTAAAAAGCTTAAAACTTGAAAGAGGAACTCAACTAGTGGCATAATACCCTTGGGTACAATGTCTTTGTATGATTTCATTACACCAATCATCACTGACTACTGTTGAGTCTGGGCAAAGCTATTTTCAGAGAATTAGTAGGGCATGTACAGTTAGAAAGCTAAACTTAGAGTCAGACACTGAGTAGAATTTGACCATGCTATCTTCGGGCTCTCCTCAAGTCTACACATAATCTCTGTTCCTAGGAGCTCATTAAGAGGCAGGCATAAATTCCAAAATCTCCATTGTCTAACACAATAATACTGAAAAATTTCAGTAACTCAGACTCTTCTAGTAGAGGGAAAGGGGATAACTAACGCCTCACAGAAATGTTAACTGTCTGTGTACAAATGCTTATATTCTTAATAACAAAGACCTAGTGTTTGAAAAATCATAATTTTAGCATGTTTCCTCTTATGGCTGTAGGACATAAGTGTTCTTTCGGTCTTTTTTCAGTTTCGGGAACTGGGGGACAAGAAAAGGTCAAACACGTAGTGGTGGATCAGAAGGGGAAAATTCCAGCTTTAAAGTGCCCAAAAACCCCAAATTACAACACTCACAATGGCAAACAGAGATATCTCTTATGAAGATCCTAGCTAAGATCAGTCTGACAACCTGCCACAGATACACAAAGACTCAGGTTCAAACACAAGGGCACACTATCAGGAAGTGAGTGCTGGTATTTCATAGCATAATTCCGTTATCCTCACACAATTTTTTTAAATATTTATTTTAACAGAGGGCTGAATTCCAAGCCAACCCTCCATTCATCTCCCTATTGCACAGGATACCTTTTGTAGTGTAAACATATACCATAGGCAACATGCTTCTGACCTCAGGAGAGACCCCTTTTCTCTCTGGTTCCATTAGGACATGCCTTGGAAAGCCTGTTCATTGCATATAAATAAATTGTATCTATGAAAGATATGCAAGATCTTGTAAAGAATTTGAGTCAATGAGCTTAAATTACCCCCCCCCACTAACCATCACTATATCTGGGTATCTTATTAAACTTCAAAAAAGCAGGCTGTTTCCTACCTCATACCAATGTGAGAAAGAATGAGACACATCTAAAGAACTAGAGTTTTTTAGAATATGCCATCAGAATAGCAAAGCTCACTTCAGGCACTTTTCAGAGTATTGATAAATCTACCCTGAGAAGAAAGAGCTGAAACAAAACTGAGAATTCTTTTTCTCTACCTGTGATTCAAATGGATGAGCTATTATTATATTTAATATGCTTTGAGAACAGATGTGACTAAATTAAATCCCCTTGGGATATAAGCAAAAATGGTAAAAGCTTCAGAAGGGAGCTGAGAAGTGATTATCACAGACAGTTGGAGCAGTGCTCGCCCTGAAGGAGAAAAGCAATGATGTGAGGCTTACCTTACTATACAGTGTTAGTCCCCACTCACGGCTTCACAACCCTTAAACATGTAAGCACTAACAGGACTCGGTAAGAAATTGATGCCAATGATGAAGATGGGAAACTTCAATATCTAACAATAGGTAAAGTGTTTGTACAAAATACCAATAAAAAAAAAAAAAAACAGATGCTTTGAACAACGCTATAGACCAAATGGGCCCGATAGAACTATTCACAGCACTCCCTCAACAACAGACTATACATTCCTCTCAAGCACACACAGGATGTTCTTTAGTATAAATCACATTTTAAATGAAAAAACAAGTCTTAAATTCAAGGAGACTGAAGTCAAACCAAATGGCATTTCAAATCATAGTGGAATAAAACTAGAAATGAGTAACAAAGGTTGGAAAACTCACATAATGTGGCAATTAAACATACTTTCAAGGCAACTAATGAGTCAGAAATGAAATCCAGAATGAAACCACAAGATACCTTGAAACAGATGAAAATGCAAATCATCATATTACCCAACTTATTGACTACAGCAAAGCAATATTAAAATAAATGTTTGTGCTCTGAAATAGCACAGCTGTATGCCTCAAGTTACTGAAAAAAAAGAGAATGAAGCAAACCCAAGTCAAAAGAGGAAAAAAATAATAAAGATTAGTGATGGATGAAATAGAGAATAGAAAACTAGAAAAAAATCAACAAAACTGATGATCTATCTATCTATCTATCTATCTATCTATCTATCTATTTATTACTCTCTTCTGGGGAATGGGCATGACACGCAAGAGCTCTACCACTGAGTTCCACTCCTAGCTCCCTGAGAGTTTAGTGTTTGAATGGACAAAGAGGGGTGAGAGAGAGAGAAAGAGAGAGAGAGACAGAGAGAGGGGAATAGAGAAACCATTAGGTAGACTAAGAGTAAAGAAAGGAGAATAAAAACTTATGGTAAGGAACTACAATAAACATTTTATACCAATAAATTAGAAGGCACAGAAGAAAGGAGTAAAATTCCAGAAGTAAGCATCCTACCATGATGGAATTATGAAAAATATACAATCTGAACAAAGTCATAATTAATGGAGACTGAATTGGTAATAAAAGTAATACATCAAAGAAAGCCCGGATGCATGCAGAGAACTAAGGCAGCCCTTCCCAATCTTCTCTAAAACACTGAAGAGGATGAAATGTTTTGAAACTAATTTTTATGAAGCTGGTATTACTATGCCAATAAAGCCAGACCAAGACACTACAAGAAAAGAGAACTATAAGCCAATTTTCTAATAAAAACAGATTTAAAAAAATGCAGGCTGTGTGTGATGGTTCATTTTAATTTTTAACTTGATACAACATAGGAAACACAACTTGGGAAGAAAGTCTCAATAAGGAATTGTTTAGATCAGGTTGTCTTGTGGGAATGTCTGTGGGAGAGTTTCTTGATTGCCTTAAATGATGTGAGAAGACCCAGTTGGAAGGTGTGTGGCATCATTGCTTGGTTTTTGGCTCTGGGCTGTATAAGAGAAGAAAGAGTGAGCTGAGTACCAATGTGCATGCATCCATTTCTCATTGCCCTTAACTGTGATGTGAATAGCTGCTTCGGGTACTTGGCAGACATTAGCCTAGAATTGTGAGCTAACCCCCAACCCCATTGCTTCCTTTTAGTTGTTCTTCGTTAGGGTATTTTATTATAGGAGCAAAAATGAACCAAGTACTGGGCATGGTGGCTCATGCCTGCAATCCCAGCACTTGGGGCAGTAGTGAGAGCAGTGTCATGAGTTTGAGGTCATTGGGTCTACAGTGAGTTCTAAAACAAACAAACAAACAAACAAACAACTGGAAAAATAAAAAAAAAAAACTACAGCTCACTAAACAGATAACACATGATGACCAAGTGTGAGTTAGTTCTGGGAAGCAAGCACTGCTCAATACGAAAATCAAGTGAGGTACTATATCACACATTAACTAAAGGAAGGATAAACATCACAACGTCATTTTGATTGATAGAGAAAAGGTGGCACAGTTTCAACATTCTTTTGTGATAAGAACTCTTAACAAACTAGGAAAGGCAAATGAAAGAGCTCATTGCTTACACTGCATTTAATGGACACATTTTTTTTAAAGACCTTCCTCTAAGGTCAGCAATGAGGCCAGGGTGCCTACTCCTACCAATTCTGTTGAAGATAGAAGTAGGAATTCCTGGCCAGAATAACTAGACAAGAAATGGAAATAAAATGAGGAAGTAAACTTGCTTCTGTTCTTATATGTAGTGAAGGACTGTGACTGTGTTGCAAGGAACTGTGCTGTATTGCAAGATGCAAAGTCAATATACAAAAAAAGTTATGTTTCTGAACACTAACAATGAACTATCTGAAAAGAAATTCAGAAAAAGTCCACTTACCAGAGCATCAAAAAATAAAATACTTGTGAATAAATATAATTAAGGATGTTAAACTGAACACTATGCTAAACCCTACAAAACACTGATGAAAGTAATTAAAGAATATCCAGACATATAGGAATATATCCCATTTTCATGGATTGGAAGAAATAAAATTGTTGAAATGTCAGTATAAAGCAATGTGCTGTCTCAATATGATCTTTTTCAAAAGCTTAAGGATAGCTTTTTCCAGTTATAGGAAAACCACTTCTTAGATTCATATGGAATAACAAAAGACATTGAATAGCGAAGTTAGAAGCATCACACCTTCCTGATTTCAAAATATGATTTAATAGTATTGTAATATGATCTGCTGGGTACTGGGATTAAGAAAAGCATGAAGTTCAAGGAGCAGGAACCAAGGAGTAAACTCATCCATGATCAATGAAAAGAGCACAGGAGAAAAGCCAATCACTGCTGGATGTGAGTATCCAGACTTGGCAAAATCACCTGGGAAGTATGTCCAAAGCATTACTTTGGATATGACCTTATTTTCTATGACTTTTTCAGACTGTAGATGAACAAGGGTAACACAGAGGATGCTGGCGTTATTACATATAAAGCACACTCCCTGTTAGTACTTCATGTAGACTGAAGCCCCCAGGTTTGGGTCGGTGTTAATCTTCTGATGGATGTACACATCTTAACATTTGAATTCTTGGTGTTTCCTATGGTTTTTCTTTATGATCACCAACTGTTGGCTATTGC
>CABHPP010148267.1:27662-44957 GCA_902168425.1 Peromyscus attwateri | reverse complement strand
GGTTACCCTATCGCGACCATTCGCCCCACTTCTTACAGATCAGTGGTGATGGGGAACCCAGTGCCGGGCCCGCAGGCAGACAGTTTCCGGCTGAGCTGGGCTGAGCTCAGCCTGGAAGGAGAGCTCACTCTCCACGGAGGTCGTTTCACAGAATAGGGCACACAGGGAAGTCCCCCTCACACCACCCCCGAGGGCCCGGGGCTACCGCCAGCCCCTTCCCCAGAGAGCCTGGAGGGAAACGGCGCCTGGCACTGTCCGGCTCCGGGTCCTCCACAGAGGGCGATTCACAGGCCGCACCTGGTGCTCCGGGCCGCCGGGGAGCTGGTGGGCGCTTCTGACAGCAAGAACAGGAGCCCTTTATGAACAGTGTAATCACATGGCGCGCAAGCACGGGCTTTCGGTTCTGGGAAGCGCTGTGCAGCCGCATCTCCAGGTTCCAGGGAGCATTGGCTCCCAGGCCTGGCCCGTGGTGGTGGCGCCCCGCTGGCTTGCAGGGAGGGCCAGAGTCTCGGCTCACCTAGACTCGATTATCCGCCCGGGACTGGGAGCTGCATCAGCAGCATCTTCCGTAAAGCAGGAGGCTTGGCTGGGAGGGGAGCGCAGAGGAAGAGAGTCTGCATCCGCCACGGAGGCGAGTAGGCGCACCTCCCGCTCCTCGCTCCCACCCGGGGTGATCTGGGCGCTCCGTATGACCTTGCGGGAGACCCCTCAGTCGACCTCTGGGGTAGGGCTGCGCCGTTTCTGCCAGTCCTGGGCGCTCGGGGGCGCTGCTCCCTGAGGGAGAGGATGCGCGGGACTCGAGAGGAGTGGAGCGCTCCGGGAGCCGGCGACCCGCAGCTCGTACCCACGCCGGGCGGCAGGCGGAGAAACCCGGCGCATCCCTTCTGGGAACTACCACGCCAGGGGCTGCCGGAACTGACCAACACGCTCTAGGGGTGGGGATCCCGCATTGGGTCAGGTTTGCCCGCCGGGACGCCTGCCCCCGGGACTTTTCCCACCCCCGGAGCAGCGCTCCCTGCGCGCTGCCGCTGCCTGCCCAGAGCAAGCGCCACCACGCGAGGGGGCGGCGTCCCCATGCCGGGCTCGTAGACCGCGCGCCCCGGGCGTCTGGTGTTCTATGGCTCCACCACCCAGCCTTGTAACCCCTGGCAGACGGTAGCCCAGACAGACCACGAACCTCACAACGCCCCCAAGATCCGGCCATCACAGACCCAACCAACAACCTGCCAATGCACCCCCTACACCAGCCTTTTCATCCGAGAACGAGACATGGGAGAACGTCCCCAACTGTAGCCCAACTCCCTGGCCCCGCACCCTCGGTACCCGCCTTTCTAGCACATCCCACCACCCCAATTATCTTAAGCCAACCGCCGATGCGCCCCTCTCCGCCAGCCAGACTGGCAGGGGCCGAGACCACCTGCCCGCCGGATCCGCAGAGCACAGAGAGGAACACGGCGCCTTTCAACTCACCCGCTCTCTCGAGCCCTGCCCCGGGCGGCTCCGGGCCCCGGCTCGGTCTGCAGGTCCCAGAGCCGCAGCTGGTGGTGCGGCGACAGAGCCAGCTCTGCTGGGTCGCGAGCCACCGCGCAGCCTCTTGGCTCCTCCCCTAAGGCGGGGCCTAAGCTCCCGGGAAAGGGTTGGGCCAGTACAGTCCCCAAGGGGCTTGCCTACGCGCGCGCGCACATAACTAGATCTAAATCTTAGAGCCCTCCGGATGGGGACCCCTTTTCTGAGCTGTAGGATATTGGAAGCCACTGAGACACAGCCAGAACTCAAAATAGTTCTCCTGGACTCTGTCCCACCCCTAACCTCCAGTACAGATAGGAAGAAGCCCGGACAGTATTTTTGTTCCCAATTGACAGATAGATCTAGTGAGACCCAGAGAGGAGTAGTAACCTACCCAGGGTCTCACAGGATGGGGCTAGTGCCCGAAAGTCAACTTCCTACCTTAAGGTTAGTCTGAGTCTGAAGGTTTCCCTGGAGCCAGGCCAGGCATTGTCTAGGGGACAGGGCTCTATGGATAGTCTTCCAGCTGAAAAAGAGCAGCAGACAGTGGCCTGTAAGGTGGACTCACATTGCTTCTTCCATCTGGAAAGAGGAGAGGTGAAGCGAAGGAGGAAGGAAGTGGTCATGTCTAGACTGATGTCTACCACCGCCTTAGGTGCAGAGGATCTAGACCAACCTGCTTCCTTGAGGTTTCACGCTAAGAACAAGACCCAAACAACCTGGGTGTCTGTCATGTAACCTAGGCGGCTGCTGGACAAAAGACCCTGCAGTGTGTGTGTCTTCCCTTGAGGGCAATGGGTTTAACTGTGTTTAATTCTGAAAGCTGCTCCTTTAAATTGTCCCCCCCCCCCCCCCCCAGGGAGCGGAGAGAAAGTCCACAAAGAGAAAAACCCTATCCCCAACATTCTCTGGAATCCACATTCCCTGAACACTGGCTTTAGAACAATGAGGTTCTCTTCTCCACAAAGGGCTTTGTTTCCTGCACTTTCCCAGCCTCCGGATTAGAACCAGAAGCACCCCAGGGCTAAGCCACTGGGGAAGCAGGCGAGGTTTATAGTTTTGGATCCTGTTTGAAGCACTCAGGCTAGAACTCATGACCCCAGCAACACTGACTGTGCTGATTTCCTTTTTATCTTCTTTTAAGACGGGGTCTCACCATGCAGCCCTAGCTGACCTGGAGTTTCCTCATTATGTAGACCAGGCTGGTCTTCAGTTCACAGAGATCCACCTGCCTCTGCCTCCTGAGTGCTGGGATTTAAAGGCATGAACCACCACACCCAGTCCCTGATTTCCTATTTGCTGAACAAACTCAGTTACTTTTCTTGGAAGAGTAATCCTGTGAGTTGGGTTAGGGTTGTTGCTCAGTGGGTAGAGTGCTTGCCTAGCAGGCCCCAAAACTCTAGGGTCAATCCCCAGCACCCACATCTGCCAGGTGAGGTAGCAAACACGTCATTTCAGCACTGGGGCAATACATATGAATTTGAGGCCAGCCTGTGATACATGAAACCTTGTCTCAAAATCAACAACAACAAAACCTACCACAGGTTGGATCGTCCCAAGCCTTCCCAAGTCTGAAGTCCCCTGAGGCTTCCCCCTTAGTTCATTAATAATCCAGTTGTGAATGACACGGTTTCTGGTGCAATTAGTGACAGCAGAGCAGGTGGGGAAAGACTTAGAGTGATGTTTAAAATAACCCATGGGGGCCATTGTTCTCTGCAGAATGTTTCCACTGATTGATAATGAAGAGCTGTGGGCTGAGTGGGCGAGGGAACCATCTCTCTAGGCATGCATTGAACTTCGAGTCTGTGTCCCGGAAATGAGGACTTTACCAGGGTTAGGGGGTACCAAATCTCAGTGTCGTACAGTTCATTTACACCTCTCACAGGGCTAGACACCAAAGGGAAAGTATACTGCACTCAGAGGACTCTTGCCTCCTCGTTTCAAGACCATTTCTTCTTCATCTGTATGTTTATCCTTAAAGCTACAGCAATCGGGACAAAATGGCAAAGCTTTAAGGACAGATATACAGATGAATGGAACAAAACTGAGACTCCAGATGTAAGTTCTTACATCTGCAGCCAGCCCCTTTTCAACCAGAGTGTCAAGGCACCTTAATGGACAAGGAACAGTCTTTATTTAATAAATGGTGCTGAGAACACTGGAGAGCCACATGACAAAGAATAAAGTCTGACCCCTACTCACACCACAGACAGAACCCAAAATGGATTGGATCAAATGTAAGAGCTGAAACTCTAGAACTAACTTACTTGCTTCTGGAGTTTTTGAGACACAGTTTGACTCTATAGTGCAGGCTGTCCTGGAACATGCTACCTGGCTAAGGCTGGTCTTGAACTCTGGATCCTCCTCCCTGCTCTTCAAATGTTAGGGTATAGGCATACACCACTACTCCTGGCTCCCAAACCCACCAATTCCATCTCAAACTATAGCCTACAGAACCAAGGAAAATAAATCTCTGTTGTTTAAGCCATCAGTCTGTGATATTTTGTTATGACAATCTTTTTTAAGATTTATTATTTATTTAGTATACAGTTTTCTACTTGCATGTATGCCTGTACTGCATGCTAGAAGAGGGCACCAGAACACATTATAGATGGTTGTGAGCCACCATGTGGTTGCTGGGAACTGAACCCAGGACCTCTGGAAGAGCAGCCAGTGCTCTCAACCTTTGAGCCATCTCTCCAGCCCCCTTGTTATAACAATCTTAAGTGAACCAATAGTGACCTACAGAATAGGAGACAATATTTGTATCTATGTCTGATAAGGGAGTTATATCTATATCATATAAGGACCTCTTAGAGCTCAATAATAAAAAGAGAACTCAGTTAAGAACAGGCCAAGCAGGCACCATGTGGTTCCACATGCTTATAATCTCAGCATTTGAGAGATGGAGGCAGAAGAATCAGGAGTGCAAGGTCGTCTTCCACAGAATGGTGAATTTTGAAGCCAGCCTGGGCTACACGAAAGCCTGCCTCAAAAAAAGGAAGAAAAGGTTAGACATGTCAGCAGAAGGTCCAGGGAGTCCACTCATGTGTGGACTGGAGAGAAACAAAGCACGTGTCCTCACTAATATTGACAAATATTCACATTATCTTTACAGCAGCCAATAAGCAAGAAAGAGCAAAAGCCCATCAATTGACTGCTAGATAATAAAATGTGATCTACCTATACAAATTAATATTATTTGAGAATCCAAATGGATAAGATGGGGCTGAAGAGATGGTTCAACAGTTGGGAACACTTAGTATGTAATCACAAGGACTGGAATTCAGATTCCAGCATTCAAGGAACAAGCCAAGTGACCTGCAAACGCCTGTGACTCTAGCTGTGAAGCTTCTGGCACACTCTACACACACACACACACACACACACACACACACACACACACTAATGCACGCACACATGTGCACGCACACATATGTGCACAGATTCATATATAAAATAAATATATATTTTTTACAGGATGCATGTCAGATGTTTACATTACAATTCATAACAGTAGCAAAATGACAGTTATGAGGTAGCAATGAAATAATTTTATGGTTAGGAATCACCACAACATGAGGAACTGTGTTAAAGGGTCATAGCATTAGGAAGGTTGAGAACCACTGGGCTAGTGCTCTTCCAGAAGACTCAAGTTCAGTTCCAAGCACATACATTGAATGGCTCACAATTACCTGTACCTCCAGCTCCAAGAGATCCAATGCCCTTTTCTGGCCTCCAAGGGCACCCCCCCAACACTACACACACACACACCTACCTGTATCCCAGCACTTGAAGTATACACAAGAGAATTATGTAAATAAAAGAATAAAATAAGTGTTTTTTCTTAAAAGGTTGGGGGCTAAAGTGTTGGACACGCCACTACATAAATGAAGTTTTTTTAAATCTCTTATTTTTTATATTACTATAATTATATTATTTCTCCCCTTCCTCTTAGCCCTCCAATGTACTCCTTCTTGCTTTCTTTCAGATTCATGGCCCCTTTTTTCATTAATTGTTATTACATGCATATATGTATATACATATATTCCTATATACATCTATAGTCCTAAATACATGCATACAATCAATCTGCTGGGTCTGTATAACGTTACTTGTATGTCTGTTCTCAGGGCTGACCCTTTGCTATTGGATAGCCAGTTGGTGAGCTCTTCTCTGGGGAAGACTGTTTCTCCCACTTTCAGCATCTCTAACTGCCTGTAGTTCTTCGTGTGGAGTCGAGGCCTCATGGGCTTTTCTCATTCATGTTGACATGTCTGTTGTTGTTGTCTTTGTTCAGCTCAAGTTTAAGCAGTCACATTAGTGAGACATAGGTGAATTTCTGAAAGCACAATTCTGTGAAAAAAAGCAAACTTCAAGGTCACATGCCACATGATTCTAAGATGTCCAGAACACAGAAACCCTGGCTGGAGACAACGCTCAGTTGGTAGAATGCTTGCCTGGCATACACAAGGCCCTGGGTTTGATCCCCAGTACCACATAAACCAAGCATGATGTAATCCTAACATTAAGGCGGTGAAGGAAGAAGGATCAGAAGTTCAAGTTCATCCTCAGCTACACAGTGAGTTAGAAGCCAGCCAGGGATACATGAGACCTTGACTCAAAAAACAAAAACAAAACAAAACAAAACAAAAAACAAAAAGAAAGAAAAAAGCAAAACAAAGACTCACAGAGACAAGAAAATGGATGGATGTCTGTCCAAACTGGGAGCAGTTGAGGGGGTGACTGGTAAAGGACATTTCTCTTGGAGGTGATAAATGTTCCTCAATGGTGCACACCTTTAATCCCAGCACTTGGGAGGCAGAGGCAG
The DNA here is from genome assembly GCA_902168425.1 of Peromyscus attwateri. Taxonomy (NCBI): domain Eukaryota; kingdom Metazoa; phylum Chordata; class Mammalia; order Rodentia; family Cricetidae; genus Peromyscus; species Peromyscus attwateri. Next base: position 38,620 of record CABHPP010148267.1, on the reverse strand, counting down.
GTGGGTCTCTGAGTTCTAGGCCAGCCTGTTTCTACAGAGTGAGTTCCAGGAGAGTCAGGGCTACACAGAGAAACCCTGTCTCAAAACAAACAAACAAACAAAAAAGATAAAGAACAAAATGTTCTTCAGTGGATTCTAGTGATGGCACACAGCAGGGGTTTACTGAAAAGTGACCCAGTCACATCCTTCAAACGGGTGGACTACATGACAGGTGAATTATAACCCAATAATGCTTTTTTCCTGAAAGTAGCTCTTGAATGCTAGGTGTCCTCCAAAGGCCTCTCTTTGTCCCCAGGCTGGAGCATCCGAGACATTCATTCCAAGGTCATCTGGTGGAATGTTTATGAAGCCTCAGCGCTCAAGGCCAGTGAGTGTTGTTTGTAAGAGGCCACCGAAGATGTTTGAGGAACCCAAAACAAATGAGTTGTCTCCCACATGTAAAATCGGAAACACTGATATTTATAAATATAGACTAAGCAGCTGCATGATGTTGGCTCCCCTGCACAACTGCAACCCAGTCAATTGGAAGTCGCAAGTGTATGGTATAGTGTCTACGTTATGTAAATAACAGGTTATATATATGACATGAGTCCTAGAGGCCACAGTATCTGAAAAAGGCCTTAATTCCAGTTCCCAAAGGGATTCCTGCTACAGGTCATTTGATCCACTAGTGCTTAAGGCCGGCCAGAAGGTAGGTGCTGGCCTGGCCTGTTCGTTCACTCCCTCACCATCCTCAGGCCAAGCAGTCCTGGAGGCAGCTTCGCACAAGCCTGCCTAGATGGCTCTTGTTCCCCACGCTGATGACTCTGGCGATGATCCTGGCCCCAGGCCAGGCCCAAAAAACCACAGAAGCATAGAAAGTCCAGATGTCACGTGGTCTGAAGCAAGGGAGGGGTAGGAGAAAGGCATCCCTGTGGTGCCCCTGCTTTGGCAGGAGCCGGCTGGGCGGTCCTTTCCTCTTCCCCAGGCCCATTTCCTGCTCAGTAAAACTCCAATTGTATAATACTGTGTGTGCGTGTATTTCCCACACCCTCACGCTTCTGAGGGAAGTGACCTTTCCTCTCCCTCTTGAGCCTGCTGCCTGAAGCCATTTACACACAGTGGGACTGTAGTTGCTGCAGAGGGATCCCCAGGTGACTAGTGCTAATAGGCAAACACAACCTATGGTGCTGCCAGACAGTGGTCACTAAGGGTTGAGGTAAACCTCTGTTTATATTTTCCCCCAGGTTTGTTTGTTTGTTTGTTTGTTTTCTCTGGGGGGAAAGGAAAAAAGCTTTCTTCCAGGTGTGGTAGCACACACTCGAAACTCCAGCACTGGAAGCTGAGGCAGGATTACTGCAAGTTCAAGGTCAGCAGAGCTATAACATGGAGACACTATAGAAAACAAAAAGAGAAAGGCTCTCACTATGTAATCCAGGTAAGCCTTGAACCTGCAATCCTCCCCTTCAGCTTCCCAAGTGCTGGGGTTACAGGTGTGTCCAGATGTGTCACCAAGCTGGCGGCTTCAGGCTGCCATGCTCAAGCTATGCTGCAGACCACTGCGATTAGACTCCTTGGGTGTTGAGTTTTTAGGTCCACACACAGATTTTAAAAACCTCAGATAGTCTACAAATGCAATGTCACTTCAGGAGCCAGGGTTCAAGATGGCTGCCCGAGTCCCTATTCTCCCACACTTGGCTGAGCACGGAATGGTTCAGGGGAGAGCAGACAGGCCTGGCCTTTGACGCACCCCTCCTTCTTTGGTATAGGACAGAGCCTAAGGATGTGCATTTAACCAAGACTAATAAACAACAGGTCTTAGCTTGATAGCTACACCTCAGAGCCCCCCAAACTCCCTTAGGTGGAAACCCACGTGTGATGGTTTGAATAGGAATGGCCCGCATAGACTCATGTGTGTGAATGCTTGGCCCATAAGAAGTGGCACTATTAGGAGGTGTGGCCTTGTTGGAGTAGGTGTGGCCTTGTTGGAGGAAGTGTGTCACTATAGAGGTGGGCTTTGAGGTTTTATATGCTCATGTCAGGCCTAGTGTAACAGTTTCTCCCTGCTGCCTTCAGATCAAGATGTAAAACTCTCAGCTCCTTCTCCAGCACCACGTCTGCCTGCATGCTGCCATGTTCGGCCATGATGCTAATGGACTAAACCTCTGAAACTGTAAGCCAGCCCCAATTAAATGTTTTCTTTTATAAGAGTTGGCGTGGTCATGGTGTCTCTTCACAGCAATAGAAACCCTAAGACACTGTGTGCAATGCTTATTAAAATGCAGCTTCTGGGGGCTGGAGAGAGACAGCTCAGTGGTTAAGAACATTGACTGCTCCTGCAGAGGACCCAGGTTCAGTTCCCAGCACTCACTTTGGGCAGCTCACAACTGCCTGTAACTCCAGCTCCAGAGGATCCAGTGCCTCTGGCCTCCACAGGCACCTGCACTCATGTGCACAATATACACAAAGAGACACACATACACATATACATGCACATACACATAACTAAACATAAAATAGATCTTAAAATGCCAGTTCCATTTTGCTATAATCAATACAATAATTGATTAAGGGGGAAAAGAGTCAACAATAAATGCTAAAGCCATCAAACGAAGAATTACTAGATAAGAGAATATTCAGTTGTTTCAAAACATTGCAACAGGTCTGGGCATGGTGGTACATGCCTATAACCCCAGCACTTGGGAGCCTAAGGCAGGAAGATCTCAAGTTCAAGACCAGCCTAGGCCACATAGAAGACCCGGGTTCAAAAAACCAAAACAAAGAAACAATTCATCTTAGGGTTTCTATGGTTTCTGTGAAACACCATGACCAAAAAGGAAGTTGGGGAGGAAAGAAATTATTTGGCTTATACTACAGCTAACATTTCTACATCACTGGTTCATCAGGGAAGGAAGTCAGGACAGGAACTCAAACAAGGCAGGAACCTGGAAGCAGGAGCTGATGCAGAGGCCATGGAGGGGTGCTGCTAACTGGCTTGCTTCCCCATGGCTTGCTCAGCCTGCTTTCTTATAGAACCCAGGACCATTAGCCCAGAGATGGCACCACCCACCATGGGCTGGGACCTCCCCTAGCAATCAATCACTAATTAAGAAAATGCCTTACAGTTGGATCTTATGGAGGCATTTTCTCAATTGAGGCTCCCTCCTTTCAGATGACGCTAGCTTGTGTCAAATTGACATAAAATGGGCCAGCATATCACCCACAGATTATTTACTAATTTAAAAGGGGGCACATGCACCTTCACAATAAAAAGATGTATCTGTCTCCCCCTAAAGGCTCAAATTCAGCGTCACTCGGAGAGGGACAGTGTGACATTGTTTGCTCTCTGACACGATGCAGAGACTACCCAAGCATCTTCAATGTCATTTCCTTGCCAAAAATACTTAACCTGATTTTAATCATGAGGAAAATTTAGACAAATCTAGAATGTGGGACATTCTACAAGCCTGGAATCTCTTAAAAGTTAGTAGACTTTGTTAAAGGTGGGAGTTATTCTAGGTTAAAAGAGACTAAAGAAACATTACTCGTGTGTGTGCATGTGTGTGCGTGCGTGTGTGTGTGTGTGTGTGTGTGTGTGTGTGTGTGTGTGTGTATAAATGTATGCATCTTGATTAGATCCTGAGCAGGAAAAGGAAACAGCTAATAGAGGAAGGTAGACAGCTAGGGATTCAGATATTCTCTGTACATGAGGTGATGGCCAAACCTGTTTTGCTCTGTTTTTGGTTAAAGTTTTATTTTGTTTTGATTTTAAGGCATTTATTTTTATTTTATGTGTATGAGTTGTTTGTCTGCATGTATGTGGAACCAGAGGAGGCCAGAAGAGGGCGTCAGATCCTCTGGAGCTGGAATTTTAAGAGGTTGTGAGCCACCTGATGTGGGTTCTAGCGACTGAACCCGGGTCCTCTGGAAGAACAGTGAGTGCTCTTAATGCTGAGCCATCTCTCCAGCCCTGTCTCCTTGAATTTTTAACTTCTCTGGAGCTTTGAAGTGAGAAAATGGGAGGTGAAGATTAGGAGTCTATGGCCCTGGAGTGGGGCCTGGGATCTGCAGTTTTAAAAGGTGCTCAGATGACTGGCATCTGGAACAGGGTGCCACCACCTCCAAAGTCATCTTAGATGTCCCCAAAGCAACCTGTGCCAGATGCGCAGCCCAACAATGCCATCTCATGGCACCCTCTCCCCTCTGCCTGGCCCACTGCCCCCCACTTCTTTCAACTCCAGGTTCAAATGTCACTTCCTCAGGAAAGGCCTTCAAGAGCACACCCAGAGACAGGAGAGATGGCTCAGTGGTTATGAGCACTGGCTGCTCCTCCAGAGGACCTGAGTTTGATTTCCAGCACCCACATGGCAGCTCATAGACATACATGAAATAGCATTTTTAGCTTAAAAAAATAATAACACACTAGCTCAAAGCCCTAGGAACTGGGCTATACTTTTGCATCCAGTTGTGACTACTGAATTAATGTTGTCCTCTCCCATTAGACTGTGACATGGCTGAACTGTGTCCTCCCCGACCTGCACTCCAAGGCACGTGCTGAAGTCCTCACCCTCAGTTCCTCAGGCTGTGGCTTATGTCTGGAAAGAGGGTCTTTGCTGTGGCTTGAATACATGTGTCTCCCCAAAGGCTAACTTGTCAAATACATGGGTCCCCCGGGGGGGGGGCACTACTGGGAGTCATCAGGTCATGGGTCATGTCCTCACAGGGGACTGTGGGAGCCTGGTCTCTTTCTCATTGTGTTCCTTCCTAATGTGTAACATAAATGTGTTTGCTCCGCCAAATCTTCCTGTTCTCATCTGTATAGGGAGTTTGAGGCAGCCTGGGCCACATGAGACTTTCTCTCTTTCAAAAAAAAAAAAAAAAAAAAAAAAAAAAAAAAAAATGCAGCCGAGTAATTTTTTAGAAGTTATTATATGAGGCTAAAGTTTCTTTCCTCTCATCTTTGCTGTTGTGATTGCTGTTGTGATCCTTGACTCTCCAACCATCGTCTATTGTCTTTTGCTGCTTCTCGGGGAGTCTGGATGTCACGCCCTAGCAAAGAGAAATTGTTCCCCAATCCTAATGTGGGACATCTACAGCAGGCGGAAGCCTGAAGGTCGTGACGCTTGTCATGTTCCTGCCTGCAACAAGGGTGGCGGAAGAAGGCCTTCGGAGTTCTTAAAATCTGGACTTAGAGACACACATGACACTGAGGTGGGAAGGCAGGATGCTTATCCCCAGACGGCAGGCCGGTTGAAGAGCGGCTCCGCTTCAGGAAGTTTAACTAAAGCATCCAGGAGGTAAGGTCACAGTCACTTGATAGAGGTCTGCTGGGGGGTGTCTTTCTGTACACTGTGAATATATATTGTTCCCATTGGTTAATAAATCACCCTCTTTGGCCTATGGCAAGGCAGCTTAGAGGCAGGCAGGAAATCCAAGGAGAGAGACAGGAAAGAGAAAGGCGGAGTCTGGAGAGATGCAAGCCAGCCACCTATTAGAGCTAGGTAGCAAGAAGCCTACTATAGGCCATACAATTGGTAATTAATATTAAGCCTCTTTTATAAGGTGGGACCAGAGAAACCTTCTAGTTACAGAGGTCTGCCAGTGTTCTGGTAAATGAGGACTGTGGAACCTTGGAGAAACATGACGTTATATAGGAAAGTTGGATGCACAAGTCTTGTGACCCCAGCAAGCAGGCTTTAGGATGTAGCTCAGTGGGCAGGGTGTTTGCCTAGCAAGCACAAGGCCCTGGGTTCAATCCCCAACACAGTGGTGGTGCACACTTGTAATCATAGCACTTAGTTGGTGGATGTTAAAGATAAGCGACGATTCAGCATTATCCTGAGTTCAAGAATAGCTTGGGCTGCTTGAAACTCTGTCTCACAAACAAAAGAAAACCTAGGAAACAACCATGCCTGCCTAGAGAAAAATGCCCACCTATGTAGTAGAACTGATATCTAAGAGTATTCATCACAGCTTTATCTGTAAGAGCAAACACACAGCAACCTAGAAGGCTGCCGGCAGGGAAATAATGGAATTCTAAACAACAGAAGTGAACTGAGACAGAGCTAGCTGCCTGTAGAACGAACGTGTCAGGTGTGGACAGCACCATGGAGAGGAAATAAAAGCAAATGCAAATGGCATGCACAGTGGGAGCTTCCTGTTCTGTGTTTTAGAAGTATGATGCCACCTGTGTGTGACAGACACGTGTGCAGCAGAGGGCTAGAACAAGGTGGACTGGCTGTCCTCGATGACCCCATTCAGCCTCCCACATCACCAGGGAATAAAACTGTAAAGGTCACTGCTCTGCTGGCTTCTTGCTGGGTTTAGTCAAAGGGAGGTCCCAACAGAACAGCAAGAAATATGAGGCCATGTGAGTTGATTGTGTCCCTTGACTGAAGGCCCCAGACGCTGTTGGTGATTCTTCTGGGCTGTGGCCATTTTTCACTCTTCTCACCTCAGTCTCCCTAACCATAAAATGGGGGTGATAAAATCTCTCTTAGTCACTGTGTGGAATGGGCCGGTGTATCTGGTGGGTTACAAACTCGCAGCAAATGTTAGCTACTTACTAATATTGCCCACTCTCTATCACTGCAAGGAAGCCTTTTCTCTCTCTTACAATAAAAACGTGTGTGTGTGTGTGTGTGTGTGTGTGTGTGTGTGTGTGTACGTGTAAGCGTGCGCGCACATGCATGAGTATGTGCATGTTGAGTGTTGGTGCTCTCAGAAGCCAGTAGAGGGCATCAGATTCCTTGGAGTTGGAATTACAAGTGCTTGTGAGCCACTGGACATGGGTACTGGGAACCAAACTCAGGTCCTCTACTACAAGAACAGCAAGTGCTCTTAACCTCTGAGCCATCTCTCCAGCCCGCCTTCTGCAATTTTTGAAACATAAAACTTTCATAGCCTCTTTGTGTGTGTTGTATTATGTGTTTGTGTGTGCACATGATTGTAAAAGCCAGAGGTTATAAGTGTCTTTCTCCATCATTCTCCACCTTGTGTGTGTGTGTGTGTGTGTGTGTGTGTGTGTGTGTTTGGTCTGTATGTATGTATGTACACCACACATGTGTCTGATGCCTGCCAGATGAGAGTATCAGAGTCCCCGGAACTAGAGTTACTGGCATATAGTAAGCCACCATGTGGGTTTCTGGGAATCAAACCTGAGCCCTCTCTCCAAGAGTAATAAGTGCTCTTAATCTCCGCACCATCTCTCCAACCCAATCTCTCTCTCTCTCTCTCTCTCTCTCTCTCTCTCTCTCTCTCTCCTCTCCTCTCCTCTCATGAATCTAGAGTTTATTGTTGTGGCTAGTCTGGCTGGCCAGAGAGCTCCGAGGATCTTCCCGTGTATCCTCTGACACTCACTAGGGTACGGGTGCACGCTGCCATACCTAGCTGCCACACGGGTGCTGGAGATCTGAACTCGGGTCCTCTTGCTTACACAGCAAACACCTAACTCGTTGGGCCGTCTCCCCAGCTCTCGTGAAAGTTCCCTAATCTTCAACAATCGGGTCCAAATGGGCTTTGGAAGTGTGGGGATTTTAAGTTCAGTGCACATGCTCTGTGCCAGGTGAGCGTGAATGAGCATTGCTTTGAGGGCCATGGGATCATCAATGGCTGGAGACATGGGGGGAGGGGCTAAGAATTTCTGTTTCTCACTAGATACTGAATGACTTGAAGACTCTCCCTCTTGCTCTCACTCTCCAGGGTATAGCCCTTCTGGGAAGGTCCTTAGCAGCACCCCAAAATGAAACATTAATGTTTCCCCATGAAATGGACTGCCTCACTCACCTCAGATTTTTAGCTACTAACTTTCCACTTTCAGGGAATTTTGGATCTGGAAGAGTATGGATTTGTAAATAGAATCTCACAATCATAAACAAAAGTTCACAAAACCTAATCCTTTGTGGCTGTTCGTTTGTTTGAGGCAGGTTACACCAGGCAGTCCTCCACACTGGACTGGTCTCAATCCTCCTGCCTCAGGCTTTTCAAATGCTGGAATTACAGGTGTGCATCACGAACCTGACTATGGTATTTTTTTTTAATTTTGTCTGTATTCAAACAAAACATTATTCTATTTTTTTCATTTTTGTATGTGTAGTTAGGTAAGTATTTGTTAGTGTGAGTGTGTGTGAGTGTATGTATGTATGTGAGTGTATATGTATGTATGTATGTAGGCCACAGGCCAACATCTCGTATATTATTCACTCATTCTACGTATTATATGATCTCCAAAAACTATTTGGTTTCATTTTATGGGTATGAGTGCTTGCCTACACATATGTACATGCACCATGTGCATGCCTGGTGCCTGTGGAGGCCAGAAGAAGGCTTCAGATCCCCTGGAATGGGAGTTACAGACAGTTGTGAATGGCCACGGCCATCTGCAAAAGCAGCAAATGTTCTAAGTACTAGCCATCTCTCCCGCCCCATGATGTGTTTTTTAAAACAACACTTAACCCACAACAGTGACAGACTGTGAAAGTCTGTGGAATTAATGAATGAATGTAAAGCTTTGGAAAACAGCAGTGCGTGCAGATCTTGTTGGCCACTAGGTGGCAGCATCCACTTTCTGTCAAAGCTGGGCGCGGTCAGCGGAGGCTGTTGAGCTGAGGGTGTTGCTGTGCTACCTGGGCTAGCCTTGAACTCTCATTCCTCCTGCCTCCACTCCCAAATGCTGGGATCACAGGCAGGTGTCACTATATCTGACCTTTTTTCTGGTTTTGTAAGCCAGAGCCAGGCTGGTGGGAGCTGCTTCTGGAGTGCCATGGTGGGGGAGTCACACTGCTGTGAACCTGGTGGAATATAGCAACCCTTGTATTATGCTCACAAACTCTATGGGTCCAAATTTAGGAAGGGAGCATCAGGTACACCTTGGCTCTGTCCCACACATCTGGGCACCAGCTAGAAAGACTCCATGGCTGGAAGTGGAATCACCTGGAGGCATCTTCACTCAGGTCATCACGTCAGTCACCCAAGTGTCTAGTGATTAATGGAGATTGCTAGGGGAACACCTACCATGATCTTTCAGGATGGCCCCTTGAGACAGGGTAGTGCAAGCTTCCTACTGCAGGGCAGCTCGGCTCAAGTGTAGCTTCAAAATTAGGAGTCGTGGTGTATACCTTGAATCCCAGAACTCAGGAGGCTGAGGCAGGTGGATTTCTGTGAGTTATAGGTCAGCTCAGTCTACATAGTGAGTTCCAGGCCAGCCAGGGATAGATAGTGAGACTTTGTCTCAAACTAATAATAATAATAATAATAATAATAATTTTAAAAATAAAAACCAACAAACAAAAAAGCATGGGCTTCTAAGGAAGAGGACACAGAGCCCCTCTCTGGGTCACATATCACTCAGTAAGGTTGGCGTCACTGTCGTGGCAATCTCAGGCAGGCTGATTTCTCTGGTTCTAGATATTAGAAATCCAAGGTCACAGTAGCAAGGCCCGCTCTCTTCTGAGGCCTCTCTCCTAGGCTTGCAGACAGCACCTCCAGGGCACGTCCTCACAGGACCTTTCCTCTGTGCACACATGCTGAGGCATCTCTGTGTTCAAGATCTCTGTGTGCAAAAACAGCAGTCAGAATGGATTAAGGCCACTCCAACAGCCTAATTTCAATTTAATCATCTCTTCCAGGCTCCTGTCTCCAAAAATAACCCCATGTTGTTGGAATCCTGGGCTCCGGGCTCCAGGCTCCAGCATATGAACTGGATGGAGCACAACTGTGCCCATTATAGTCATGGTGGACGATTATGGAGGATGGGATGCCTTCATCTTGGGGAAATGCAATCCATCCTGACGTTCTCATCCAGAGCCAAGTGGTTAAGTGCATTGCCACTCTGACCTCAATGCCTTTGAACCTAATCCCTAATAAAAGGTGGTCCCCGCAGGAGGCTGGCAGGCCGGACCAATCCCGGACCAATCCTTCTTGTTCAGTCGTCATGAGCCCCCTGCTCTCTGAGTATCCCCAATGTCTATCCTAGGCTTCACTGGCCACTGCCATCTTACGTCCCTCCTGTTACACCGACCATGCTCTCTGCCACTTACAGACTGCTTCCCTCTGGCAGGAGAAGCTCTTGCTAACTCATTTAATTCTCAAAACCTTGCGAGGTCAGTTGCACAGACGAAAAAACCAACAGTGAGGATGTGGAGGTCCCTGGCCACAGAGCTGGTGAGCAGCAGAGGGAAGACTTGAACCCAGCTCCATCTGGCTCCCAGGCCTGTGTTTGTGAGCTCTTGCCATTCTCTGGAAGCACTGGCATTGGCTAACCCCTTCCTCTGTGCTGCCCCTCCCCTGATCAGTCCTCTCATCAAAGCCTAGACCCTCAGTAGCTCAGTCTACACTGGATCTGGCCCCACATGCTTGGGTGTGGCCTGCCTAAAGAAGCTCCCTCCACGCCCAGGTCCTCGGCTTATGAACAGAAGGTGAACAGGGCATGGCTTGTTCTTCACACCATATCACCATGATGTCCAGAAGGGCTGAGCTTCCCCACAGCCCCACACACTGGCTTAGGGCTCATCCCTGGGACTTGCTTTGGCCAATGGGTCATCAGCAAACGGGATACAAGCAGGAGCTCAAAAGACACTCACATTGGGCCTGGCTTTCTTGGAATAGTACCATCTTGTGCATAAAAACAGAGTCGAGAGGCTAAGGAAAAGGGCTCAGTCAAGTAAAATGCCGGCCAAGCAAACATGAGGACCCAGCACCTACACAAAAGGTACATGTCGTCCCAGCACTGGGAAGACCAGACAGGACGATCCCTGAGACACCCTGGCCAGCCAATCCAGCTAAATTGGTGCATTTGAGGTTCAGTGAGAGACCCTGTCTCAAAAACTAATGTGGGGAGTGGCTGAGGGAGACACCTGAGGTTGACCTCTGGCCAACATGTGTATATGCATGGACACACCACCACCACCAATAACACAAAGCAAAAATACCCTACTGCACAGGGCTAATAAGTTGGTTCAGCAAGTAAAGGCTCTTGCTCT